>JAHZMX010000916.1:0-37642 GCA_027743895.1 Seira musarum | reverse complement strand
ACCACTAACGAAAATAATTATCGTTATTTCACCTTTTGTTTGTACTTCATTACTTCATTGTTGATCTGATTTAACCAAGAAATCGATTCCGTCATTTTTTGAACCTTCGCCACCTTTAGTAATCTCTCATTTGCTGCTAATTATTGTCTGCATCTGCCTGTCAAAGTTCTAAAGTTGCAGTTACACCGTTAAAGGTAATCTTGACAAACTCCTTTTCAATTTGTTCATGACTGTGTTTGTTCTTGTGAAATTCCTGAGTACAATTTAACGTTTCCTTTGCTTTTCAATCCAGAAATCTCTTTCGTGACCCATGAGCTGAATGCAAACTTGTGATTATGTCGGAGCTTGAACGTGACGCCTTTTATGATTATAACAGTGATGATGAGCCTTCAACTTCGAAGCAGGAAGACAATAAAAATATCACAGGTGACTCACTGAATCTCTGGAGTCCCCCTTTTGAGGTTGAGAAAGGAGAAAGCAAGGATGACAAGGACGGCTCTGCAGCTGTTGAACATGTCGAAGAGGTCAGTACTTCACCTCTTGACATCGGTGGTGCAGGTGTCATCTCTTGCATGTCGACCATCGAAGAGGAGTCAAAAACTTATGAATCAAGCACTGCGCCTTCCCTTTCTCTTAGTCATAGTCGAGTAGCTCAAGAGCAAGAACAAGACGTTTTAGCAAGTAGCAACGAAGTCAAAGATAACTTCAAAAGTAACACGCAGTATTTATGATTTTACTTTAATAGTCGCTTGCATACCGCACATGGAGTAAAATTATGTTATCTTGAGGGAATAGTAATACGACTTAATTATTTGAACAGGCTCTGGACGTAATATTGATGAGGAGCTTGAAGAACTCAGGAGATTTGTAGACCGAACTGAATCTGAATCTCATCAGTCAACGACACCCCAGTCCCAGGAAGTCCCACAGCAGTCAAACGATCCGTTGCCCACAACTGCCAGTAAAACTACTCAGGAGATTGTAGACGTCTCTAACGTATCTGATCATGATGTTGATGCTCTTCTACAAAAGCTAGCCAAACTTGAATCTACTCAGGATATTTTAGAGCAAATACTCAACACTGGAGTTCCTGAGCATCTTGATGTCAATACCATACTCAGCCAGATTCCATTGGATGAGCCTATTCAAATTACAAGTCGAGGCGTTGGCGACGGCGAAGACCCTTCGGAGAGATCAGTTTCATCTGAAATTGCCTCGATTCAAAAACTCATTGATGGAGTTGATCTCACCGCTTCTTATTCTTCTGAAGTTGCTCGAGGTAACAATTTGTTTCTGAGCCAATCTGAAATTCCGGTAAATGAAAAGGCTCAAACTATTTCCAAGAAGGAGAGACTGGAGAGAGATGTTGATGATGTTCTCAAAGAATACGAAGAATTTGAACGAAGCTTAAGTCAAGCTAGTGGAATTGACGATTCGTTTCGTAGTGATATAGCTTCGTTACACTCTTTATCAACTCACTCAAATAAAGCCAGTGCCCCAGTACCAGTTCCTACGAATCCCGTAACCGTGCCAGTAATTAAGCCTCCAGTGTTAAAGACTGTTGTGCCGCCACCACAACCTCCTCCAATAACGACTAATAAAATCTCACCAAATACAGTTCCTGTAACGTCCACAACCACCACCGGTCAAGTAGTATCCCAACCCCAATTGCCTCCTTCTCAGAATTTGGAAATGTTTGCCCCTCCGTCCAGTTCGTATCAGAGCCCTGGAAAGAGTCCGTCTCATCATGGTAGCGCAAGAACGAGACCAGTGGGAAATGCTGGACCTAAAAAGCTTGGTGATTCTGGACGATCGTATCCTCCACAACCCACTAAAAGTTCAAGAATCGAAACTTCTCAGTCCGCTCATGGAATAAAGCCACAGTCTGCATCCCACTCTGCTAGACCTGCCACATCGTCCACCACAACCCCTGGACGAGAAATGAACCAAGATGCTTTCAAACCAAGAAATCGGCGAATGATGAGTCCACGGACAGCGGCAAGGCAGAACCAACCTCAGTCCTTTTCGACTGCTGATATGCCAGTATGCTTGATTTTTTAAGGAATTAGGCATTGAAAATAAAATTTTATTTTATTTTAAAACTTTGTTAACTTTAAAAAACAACATTTCGTTTCAGAAAAACTCAAACATTGGGGGAGCAGGTGAAGGTTATCACATTGGGCAACAACATCCCCACCAAGCTGCTGAAGACAAAACAAATAACTTAATCGCGTCAGAGGCGTTGAAAACAATAGAAAAACTTAACACAATGGTTGCTCGTCAGGAAACTCTATTGGAAGCCTACTCAAAAGATAATGACAGGTTATGGGCTCAGCTCAGGGAAGCAAAGGTAAGAACTCGATCATATCGTTTGACTAGCTTAAAGCTTCTATCGGAGCATTATTGTTACAAAAGGAAAGGGCATAATAAATTAATTTTCAGAGTTTGTCGTAAACTGTTAAGGTACACAGACAGGTCATGACTGCAGTGAAATGTCGCTGGTCATATAGTAACGATTTACGGTTGAGTTTGACTAGTTTAATATTGTCTGTTGTTGATTATACATTACATGGCTTCACCCATTCCTATATCAGAAGTTGCTGATTTCCTCTTTAGCGTCCGGTAGAGTTCTTTAGCTATAGCCTGAACTCCATTGAAGGTTTCCTCACCGGTGGGCTTGATTTGGTTTGGAGGTAGCGCAAAACCATATTTTCCTTTGTCTCTCAGTTCAACGCAGTAGGAGTAGGGAATTCCAACGGCTAAAGTAGGAGAAAATCATTAATTAGATTTTACGAAATTATATTTAATTAGGATTAAAGAATTTGCATCAATCGATCTACCCCCTTTTGCCCAATCGTCGCTTCCTCCTGCTGCTGGGTACAATAAGTCAGGCGCTGTTCCTAAACTATATTTTGTTCCGTATGTTCTTTCCAATGCTTGTTTTCCAAACTGTGCCATTCGTATGAGCTCATTGTAGTCGTTCGGTTTTTGATTTTTCACATAGCCCCAAGGCACTAACCACATTTGAGAGTAGGCATGGAATGTCAGATACAGTTTAACTTGGTCCTTGAGGTACATGATAGCTCTTCCCAACGCTTGTGTTTCCACTTCTGAAAAGGCCCTAGGTCCATGATAAATGTCAGAGCAAGGTTTACCCGAGCTCCCAGATTCAGCCCAGTGGAACCCAAAGTTCCTGTTGGGATCCACTCCCATACATCCGTTGGAATGGCGAGAGCGTGTCTTTCTCCAATAGCGGTCAGTTGTATGCGTGTCTGGAAATTAGTGAATCATTTTCAAAAGATATTCGTGGCAAACCAAATAACTAATAACACAAGCATGGGCTATGGGCTTACATTCATATCCATCGACATTAACGATGGGCACAATATACCAATCGAACATTTCCAACAGGGGCTTGGAATTCGGATCTTTTACTAATTTGTACATGATGTAGAAAAGCTCACAAGGGAGGGATGCTCTCGAGCCAATTGACTTCCGAATTTCATTATTGTATCGTATCTTTGATATTGGGAAAAGAAGGATTGGGACATTGCTCTTGGAAGCCCTATGAGAGGAACCGAATCTTCCCCTGATCCTGTTCCATTTACTGGTTCGTCGTTCCAGATCGAATCTTGTTCCTTGGAGCCTTCGGGTTGGGGTTGCTCATACATAATCATTTCCTCTGCGTCATNAGCTCACAAGGGAGGGATGCTCTCGAGCCAATTGACTTCCGAATTTCATTATTGTATCGTATCTTTGATATTGGGAAAAGAAGGATTGGGACATTGCTCTTGGAAGCCCTATGAGAGGAACCGAATCTTCTCCCGATCCTGTTCCATTTACTGGTTCGTCGTTCCAGATCGAATCTTGTTCCTTGGAGCCTTCGGGTTGGGGTTGCTCATACATAATCATTTCCTCTGCGTCATGGATTATGATGTCATGATCCAAGCCAATGTCATTGAGGACGTCTTGAACGTAATCATATTGTTTGGGGGAAATGAAAATGTCAACGGACCTGTTAGTCCCCGGATAAGTCCAGAAGTGCACACCTTTAAATACGAAATGAGCATCATTGTATCAAATTCCAAGTTTTATTTTTATCAGTATTAAAATTTCTTCGTTACCATTTAGGGCATCCAAATTCTGTAGAACTGGAACATTGTCCATTTGCAATGGTTTTGTTCTAAGCAGCTTATATCCCGCATACGATTTTCTCTTTTGCCTTGACTTAACGTGGGTGGGGGCGTATCCGTATGCATTTTCCTCAAAATCATTAGCGGAGGGGTAGGCAGTGCAAAGAAAAGCATCCAAGAAAATGCAAAGGTAGATCACTAGGCCCCTTATGGAAAGGGGTCCCACTTGGGAGGGCTTCATTTTGTTCCTGCAAATACACACTGAGTTTCAGGTTTTATTTTTGTAGTTTTTTAGCTTTTTAAAATCTAGAAAAAACCGTGTAGCATCTGAATTCGGAATTGTTAATTTCAAGAATATTTTGCGTCAAGTAGAGATTCGTTTCGCTTTGCTGCGAAATCATCATATTCTTGGCAACTGCTTTTACCGGGGCAAGGTGAGAATTTTCCAAGAAAAGATTCACAAGTGCAGTTGCAACCGTTTTGACTAATTTTAAAAAAACCTGTTACAATTTTGTCGTGTCGAATGATATTTAAACAGATTTCAAAAATTGTGAAATAATCAGGTATTTAGTTTGCTTACACCTGTTGCAATTGTAAACTTTTGTTTTGACTTCTCTTAAAATATGAATGAAAAGAATAACAGTATCACTGCTACACTCCACAGAACACAAAACACCACCTTCACTTCGACTTTTTTTGACTGTGTGGTTAAAATAACGTCAGGGGTAATTAAGTCAACACTTTAAATTCAAACAGCGGTGATAAATTATTCATGTATTTGTAATACTTTTTTTCTTTTGAAAAAAATTAAAAAACTACATATGAAAAACATTCATAAATTCTTATAGTTAGGTAGAATGTGAGAAGTAAGTAATTTTAAGTGCTTGAATGGTATATAGGCATAAATTTCAAAAACTTTGAGCTTGAGCTTGTCCTTCTGTCCTTGCCAAATCCCAGGAAGCAACAGACAGAAAGAAGACATTAAAAATGATCACGATGAAATGGCACATTGAAACAGGACATTACCTGCAAATCTGGTAGCAATCTCAGTTCCCCGTAATGGCACTTTAGGCAAGGATGAAGAGGAAATTAGCTTTGCAGAAATGAGGATGCTGGATAAAAAATGATGAGATTTTCGTCCTCCTCAAAATGTTCTCCCGGAACTGGAATTTGATCTGTTGATAGCAAACAGTGAAGTGGAAATGTTTTGCAATATTCCATCCACTCCAGCTTTTATNGACAGAAAGAAGACATTAAAAATGATCACGATGAAATGGCACATTGAAACAGGACATTACCTCCAAATCTGGTAGCAATCTCAGTTCCCCGTAATGGCACTTTAGGCAAGGATGAAGAGGAAATTAGCTTTGCAGAAATGAGGATGCTGGATAGAAAATGATGAGATTTTCGTCCTCCTCAAAATGTTCTCCCGGAACTGGAATTTGATCTGTTGATAGCAAACAGTGAAGTGGAAATGTTTTGCAATATTCCATCCACTCCAGCTTTTATATGAAAATGTGATCGTTCCGAGAGTAGAGTCAATTCACCAGGGATGTTTTCCATTTTACCTTAAGCTTTTCACCTGATTATTTTACGTTCTTGATTTATAATTTGTTTGCATATTCCTTGAACGTAAGAAGGGAACGTGCTACTGCTCATGTTATTTTGGAGGAAGATGGCGTCAATATTGCCTTGAAAATACTGAAAAGAGCACTGGAAAAGTTTTTTATTGCGCAAGCAATTGTGCATGCAATAAAGGAACGGAAAGTGTTCCGAGGATGAAGCTTCTTTAAATGACAGAGATTTTGAAAAAAATAGGAATCAAATGACATGTCCTTGCACACACCCACGCTCTCCATAGAAAAAAATTGAGGAAAATTGTGAATGATTATGCTTTTGTTTTTTATATTTTTTTGGAAGAATACTCTGATTCGGAGAGAGAAAGGTTTTGTTGAGGTGATCCTGCAAATTTGGGTTCAGGGTCACCTATTAAAAAATCTGAGAATAGCGACGAGAGTTGTGAATCTCATTAAACGAGCAGGTGTACAATAACGTCAGAAAAATGTGATGATGCGACAGATTGATGAATGAAATATGATATTGGGAAATGGAAATGTCAAGAAAAAACGTTCACCTCGCTCGCGCGCACATTATTATTACTACAGTTCTGTTTCGGGACAATCAAGGATTTTTCGATTTGTGTGCCTCATTTTAATGCAAATGGGAAAGATGAGTCGAGTGACTCTGGTAGAGACGGCACAAAAAAAGAGAAGGGAATTGAATAATGATGAAAGATGAATTCGAGTGACTCATATGAGTTTGGGAAAATTATGATGGGAGAGTACAAAAATCATTAGGGTATTACAATGAATTTGTTTCTATTTTTGAAATAAAAGGCGTATGTGAAACCTTGATGTATTGACGCTGGGAGTGACATCAAAATAGTTTTCACAAGAAAAAAATTTACACCTTAGATCTCATTTTCTCTTTATTATTATTTTAGACCATCTCGAATGAAAAGGAAGCTGAGCTTCAAGATGTCATTAACTCCCTGAAGACGGAAATGTCCGCACTGAAATTGAACCGACTTATGCTCTCACCCAGGCAAAGACCTAGTATTGTGAACAAAGAAGAGCTGCAAAGACTCCGCGAAGACTCTGAACTCAAGTCTCAACAGATTACTGATCTGCGTAGAGAACTTCTCCTGTTACAAAGTAAACTTGCTGGGGTATGTTGAGATCATGAATCCACAAGATTTACTAATGTACAAAAAATAATTGGATTTTTTACGTAATTGATTTCATTTCGATGATTTTGCATTTCTTTAGCTCAACCAATCCCCGAAAAAGCAGCAGCCAGTAAATCCATCTACTTTTGTGGCTCAAGAAAAAGAAAAGGAATACCAGAAGCAGATTACTGCCTTGAATAAGCAAGTGCGTACTTTACAGAAGATTTTGTACAGCAAGGAGCAAACTGCCCCTCCATCAGTACATCCTTCTAATTCAAACACGAGTCAGCAACGACAAAGTCATTCAAGGTCGCGACCTCCCATGCAAAGAGCTCAGTCAAGTGATGGTTTCAAAACCGGTGGAGGTAATGCTAACACGCAAGCTTTGGTAAAAGGAGCTAGAAGCACTGGTGTAGATGGGTCGGGTCTTCATGGGAAAAGTATGTAAACTAAACGACATTTACTTCATAGTATGTACATTAATGTAATTTTAATCTTATATTAAATTACAACTTTCAGGAACCTTTTCAAAAAGTTTGAATATGAACACTGGTGAGATCCTACAAGCATCACTCAACTGCATGGAGCAGGAACGGGATGAATTGGAAAATGTGATTACTGAGAAGGATAAAATGATTTTCGAGAAAGAAAAAATGGTAAAAACTCTCTCGAGCATTATTTGGGGCTACTCGAGATTTTCTTAAAGACAATGTATGTTTGTTTGTTTGTCTTTTCTAGATAATAAATCTCAGAGAACAAATAGAAAATTTAAAAAGCCAAATACCTGAGGGGGAAATGGTTGAGCCTGGTCTCATTGACGAACTCCGATCCAGAATAATCACACAAAATAAAGTGATTCAACAACTGAAGGAACATCTGTCCTCTTTTAAGAGAATTGAAGCAGAGAATATTGTTCTGCGGGAGGAGAGATCTCTACTGGAAGATCAAGTGATAGAACTTCGAAGGAAACTAGAGTTTGCTCATAATCTTAAGAAGCCAGTAAGAAAAAAATAAGCATCCTTATTATTGACATGCCTGAGTTGGTTGACGCATTTTGAATTGAACTTTGTTCTCATGTAATATGGATGTTTATGTATTTTCTTCTTAGGAAAACGAAGTATTATTCCTACTCTCAGAAAAAGTGGATGAGCTAAACTCCCGATATTTTCGCAGAGAAAGGCAATTAGATTCACTGTTAAGTAGGCTAACCCTGAAGACGACAGCATCAACAGGAGGAATTGGTGGAGGTGTTTTAACAAGCAGCAGTACCAGTAATAGTAGCAATAGTAGTTCTGGCAGTGCTGGAATTTCCCGTCCTCTTCTACTCAGTACTTCATCACCTCGGAAACGGATTGGCGCAATGGATCAATTGAACAATAATAATGGATCTCTTGGGAAGACTCGATGTGCGACAATTATCCCCTCGGATATTCTCCACATGGCTGATTTCTCTCCGTCCGCAACTTTTCAGCTCGATTTTACCCGAGATGTAATTTCGCTTTTACCTAATACACCCCGAAACATCATCATCATCATCATCAGTATATTTGTAAATGAAGCGGATAAATATATAGTTGCTATTTATACGACAAAAATATGTAGCGGTTTAATTCGACGCTTTGTGACTGTGGCATACTATAGTCATGTATGTATATACGCTAAATACATATGCCCATTGAGTAGGAAAAATATACTGGTATGCTTACATCGAGGACAAAGATCTTATACTCTCTAGAGTAATTAGTTTAAGTGATCCACCCACAAATTTTACGTTTTGTGCAAATATATGCACCAAGACGAGACAAACTAAGCTTGATTCAGGTTTTATGTTCGACCATCTTTCCATGAAAGCCTCGTGGAAAACCTACGCAAATTTTTGGAATTGGCAAAAAATTACTTTAATTCTGTCTTTTCATGTGTACTCAAGCGCTGTTCAAGTCTATGATGCAAAAGCATTTGAATTAATTTGGTAAAAAGTTCAAAGCAATATGATTGATGCTGGTATTTCCATACGCTTTAACTTGATCAACTGACGAAGGTTAAATCTCCACTGTGTTTTGTCAAAAATGCACAAATTACTAGTACAAATTCTCTGATATTTTCAATGCTCAACAAACAAGTCAAAAAAGCAAAGCATTACTTTTATTTCCATTATGTTTTGTTACTTTTTTAAACATTAATGTTCTTATTGTTTGTACATAACTGTAACTTTTTAAGCTTATTAATTTTATGACATTTTTAACATGAAAGATAGATGGATCTGCATTATACATTATACATCAATTTTTTAAAATGTTTGTTGAAAAGGTCAGTATTATTTATGTAGGTAAGTGCTTTTATAATAAGAGGGTAACTACAAAATGGAAAATTAGAGTATAAGATTTTTAAATGTTGATTAATACAACTCGGAAGTAGAATAAAACTTAATGGAAGAAGGAGTTCTGAAGCTGGACGCAACAAAAATCTTTACACCTAAATTAAGTCTAATTTTTTTGTTCTTTTTTGATGCTCTCTCTAAACTACTACATTATCTAATGGTCTATAGTACTCCCACAGCTTCAATCTATATTTTTTTCATTAAATATATCGTTCCTATTATGTTTTCAAAAAATATTTGTTCTCCAAAAGTAATTTTTGTCTCTTTCATTCATATTCAAATTGTACTAAATATTTTTGTGACTCTGAAAAAATCCTGGAAAAAGTGTTTTAAAAGCTACAATTTTGATTTTGAAATTGTTAGAAAACTACTTTGAAAAGAAAAGTATAAATTCTTTTTTGTTGCTCCTATTGAATAATATTCACAATTTGAATTGAGTCTTTTGGCAAGGATGAGAGCGGACGCATCAACACCCTTGACTTCGGATTCAATTTGAGACTGTAGAATTTTGTTTTTGAGACGTCATGTATACATTCATACATTTAAAATTGAGACAGCAAATATGATTTGGAGAAGGAAAGCTGAATTTTTGTCATCTTTTTGGGGTTTTTACGCACCACACAAGATGTATTTACTCAACCTTTTGTTTACCGCTTTGGCTGTACATCATGAGGAGAGCTGCTCCTCCGAACACGGCACTGGAAAGTTGATTCCAGCCAAAATACTCCGATTTCGGGGACAGGTCCTCCTGAAAATAAGAATTACCATTTCATGCTTTAGTTTTTATTATTTCTACAGTTTACTCTGAAATAAGTAAATTTCAAAGCTTACAATTTCTAGAGATTTCCCCAAAAGCATTCTCCTGTCTGAGAAGGACCTTTCGCGATGCTCCCTTGCCATTCGGTTTTCGTCCATTCTGTTCTCCTCTTTGTCGTTGAGAACACGGGCTGCACTAATTTCTCGGACAACTCGTTTAATTTCCAATGAAGGGATGTCGACAACACGGTTCATGTCTACTCGACGATTATCCTCGCGGACTTCACGTCGCTCGTTATCGCGCGTGTCACGTACCATTCGGCGTTCGCTGTTATCGCGAACTTCTCGGCGTTCATTTTGACGGGCATCTCTTACCATACGGCGATCGTTGTTGTCCCGTACATCACGCCTGTCGCTTCCACGAGTTTCCCGAACGACCCTTCGTTCGTTGTTGTCACGAGCTTCCCGAACAACTCGTCTTTCATTGTCCCGGGCTTCTCTGACCATTCTTCGTTCACTGTTGTCACGAGCTTCTCGAATGACTCGTCGTTCATTGTCCCGGGCGTCTCTGACCATTCGCCGTTCACTGTTGTCACGAGCTTCCCGAACAACTCGTCTTTCATTGTCGCGGGCTTCTCTGACCATTCGCCGTTCACTGTTGTCACGAGCTTCCCGAACAACTCGTCTTTCATTGTCGCGGGCTTCTCTGACCATTCGTCGTTCACTGTTGTCACGAGCTTCTCGAACGACTCGTCGCTCATTGTCACGAGCTTCTCTGGCCAGTCGTCGGTCGTTACTGTCTTGTGCCTCTCGAACAACGCGACGTTGGTTGTTATCTCGAACTTCTCTGAGGACTCGTCGTTCATTGTCACGGCTATCCCTGACAAGTTGGCGTTCATTTTCCCGAGTTTCTCGTACAACTCGTCTCTCATTATCTCTTACTTCCCTTACGACACGACGTTCATTGGAGTCACGAGCTTCTCGTACAATTCGACGTTCATTATCTCTTGCATCTCGAACCATTCTACGGTCATTATTGTCGCGGACTTCTCTGGTTATGCGACGCTCATTTTCTCGGTTTTCCCTGGCCATTCCGCGTTCATTGCCCCGTACCATGCGTCTTTCATTGTCCCGAACAAGGCGTCGTTCGTTGGTATCCCTCACTTCCCTGCGTTCACTGTTGTTGTCCCTGACTTCTCGGACCATTCTTCGTTCGTTATCTCGAGTGTCCCGTACCAAGCGCCGGTCATTTGCCTCCCGGACAACTCGTCGATCGTTATCTTCTCTCTTAGTGCGTCTGGTATCATCCCTGACCATTCTTCGTGTATCATCTCGGACCATACGCCTGGTTTCATCTCGAACATCATCTCTTACCATTCGCCTTTCCTCACTCCGGACCTCTCTCCTTGCCTCTACTCGGGTCATTCGTCGCTCCGCAGGTTCAAATCTGTCAAGACTTCGGGCCCTTCTTGCTTCCATTCGTCGGTCCGCTTCATTTCGAACAGCCATCCTGTCTTGGCTCATGGCCCTTTCAGTTCGCATTCTACTTTCGCCCCGGACCTCATCCCTCACTCGGTCTAGGCGCACAAGTCTTCTCGTTTCCTGATCAGGTATTTCCCGGGCAAGCCTAACCCTTGTGTCATCTCTGCTGTCTCTGGACAGAGATCTTACTCCCCTTTGATCTTCAAGTCTGCTCTCGAAAACTCTGTTTTCTCTCCCTGATTTTAAATTGAGACGATTCTGAGAGTCTCTTAAAGTGTCTATTCTTTCTCTGGAGAAATGCGTAGCCTCAGAGCGAACAAGTCGCTCATTTTGGAGAAGACAAAATGCAAAAATTGCCAAGCCAAAGAAAATCTTATTTTTCATACTTTCTCCCTCCTATTTTTCGTTTTTTATCACTGCCTTCTTCACGGATTTTCAATAAATTATTTTGACCCTCGGGGAAAAAGATTGTATTTTAAAAACTTTTTGTACTTTTTACAGGCTGTTTGCTTATGTTTTCACTGGTTGGATCTTTTTAAAATTCCGGAGAAAATATTTCTGGAAATATATGATCAAGCGTTTTATTTCAACTTTCTTTTCCAGAGAAAGAAGCGTTCTAAACTGTGATAAATCCTGGAGAATTTCTCGGGCTTTATATACTCAATCCTCAAGGGTCCTCTGACGCAAAAGACCAACAAGTGCAAGTGTGAAAATAGATTATTTTCCAATCAAATTTTCAACTCTAAATCCGATCATTATTTAATTCTATCCAGTAACGTAACCCAGTTTTAGTAACTGGCTCGCTCATCCATAATAAAATCATGCATGACAGCTTTTCTCTAATCTTCCTTTTACACTCATTCTTACTCATCCTAGAAGCGTCTTCTTGCAATTCCAATTTAAACTTCATCCAAGAATATGGGACCCTTTGCAAAAACTTCTACTTCATTTATAACTCTGTGTGGGTGTTTTTTCATTTCAAATAATATAATAGTTTTTTTACAATAAGCGGTTACAGTTACAGCAAAATGAAAATCGCATGAGTATTTGGAAACACTGAAACATTGAAGCAAGAACCAACGTCATGTTTAATAATAATGCATTGCGACATAAAACCGAAACGGGTTTGATACTAGAAATACTTAAGTAGAACATGTCTTTTCAAGTCATAATTCAGTTATTGAACGAAGCGAAGCTGAAAATTGAATGGTCTGAAACCGAAACGGGTTTGATACTAGAAATACTTAAGTAGAACATGTCTTTTCAAGTCATAATTCAGTTATTGAACGAAGCGAAGCTGAAAATTGAATGGTCATTGGACCGTGGTTATCAACAAGTGGCATGCAGAGAGTGAAAAAAAATGTTAGACTGAAATGTAAAACTTATCCGCAAAAAAGTAAAAACATATTATGTTACCATCGGTTTGGTCTGTTTTATAAGCATTCTTTATACAATACAATGAAAATAGATAGTTTTTTCTTCAATATAGCAATTTTTTACCGTTCTACTATGCTTGGTGTCAAATTCATCTTTATCCGAAAAGTATAAAGAAGTATAATTTGTAAAATTCAGAAATCAATTGTCTATTCAACTGCCAGAGGCAGAGGACAGCTTGAAAAAATGTGGCACTCGCGAGTTCCTTTTATACCCCCTGCTGGAATGCAATATTGAATTCTTCGAATGCGTGAATGTCATAATTGGAATTATGAATACTTCTCTAAAATTATACAAATACAAATGAGTCAACTTCAAGGGAAATATTTAATTACTCATTTAAAATCTCATTGTTTGTACCTACTACTGTGCTTTATGAGGTTCGCCATTGGATGAAAAAATGTTTCAGCATTATCGACGCATAAAATCAATTCTCATCCAATTCAGTTTAGTCATGTCTAAAAATTATGTTTGTTTTTAAAAGCATTTACATATAAATATTTTAGTGTTGTAAGTTTGTAATTGATTTTCTTTGTTAAAATTTTGTTTGGTTGCAATAAATTCATCCAGAAGCATGATTCCTAATTTAACTTTAGTTGGGGCAATGTGAGATTAACTCTTAAACTACCAGTTTATTCATTATTTGCTATTTTATAGGACACTTCCTGGGATAGCGAAACTAGAAATTAAACCTTGACATTGATCTTTTTGGATTTATTTCGAATTAAAACATGTTTGGATTTTCTGGTTCTTTGTAAGCTGGAATGAAATCTATCTGCAATGGCATGGAAGCTTCGTTTTATCCCGTACGACATCAAAAAAATCACTTTGAAGCTACTGTTCTAATTAAGGTTTTGCTGGTTTTTAGGGTGTCCCCTCTCTCACTCTCCTGTCATATCATCCTGCATTTTGGTTCTCTCTAGCCTATTAGTCCATTTCCTAAACAAATTCCACCTATTTTTTCTTCGATCAACAATCGAATCGCATGCATCAAAAATATGATGCGACCCAATTATATTTTTTTCATACATGCACATGCGAAAATGATGTTTTATGAAACTAAGACACATTCCATTTTTCCATTTCATTCATTCCACTCATTTCTGACGTGATAAAGATGCACCCAATTCATCCTCCCTCCCAGCCGAGTCCTAAATTAAACGCTTTGTCTCCTCTCTCTCATCTACAGTATCTCTCTGTTTGACTTTCATTTTCATCTCATTAAAAAACGTTGCATTGACTTGCACAATGTGCAATAAACATTGATACGATTTTTTTTCTTTCTGTGGCACGGCTATTCCCTAAAACCATAAAAAATTAAGTATTATGACTTCATCATTCCAAGTCCATTGGAGTAGCCTAGAATTTTTTATTTTTCAAAATGACTGACCGTGTCTCAATTTTCAATTTTAAATCGTAATAATAGCAATAATACGAAATATTTGACAGGCCCTAATTCATCAACGTTCACATTTCTTTCATTCAGCACTCCAAAATTATAATTATAATTGCAGTAGGCATAATGTAGAATAATGTAATCAAGTACACAATTTAGAGGAGAACTGTTATGCGGTTTAGTCCATGCATAAATATTTTAATAGTGAATATGTTATGCATTGCCTTCTTACAACTTACAACACACCTAAGCACGTGTATTAATTTTACTACTTGTGTCATTGCGTTTTTTCCCAACGAATGTCTAGGAGAACAGTTCATAAAAAATTGTATTGGATGAAGTTTGATGTGCTGTACAGCATCAATGTTACATGCTCATCATCATAAACATCCTCTCTCGTTTTAAAATATGTGCCTAATCAATCATTAAAAACTGTGCCACTTGTAATGTAACTTGTAAAACTCGCAATAAACTTGAAAAAATGAATGGCAAAATGCAAGAAAAATGAGAAGTTTCCTTTATCAGAAATTGTTCATTCCTTTTTTGTGCAAAATAGATGAACACAAAGGAGCCACTTTTATGATAAGCAAATTGGATGTTACACACTTGGAGAGTAAACTTCAGTTTTTTTTTATTTTTGCTTTTTCATTAAAATAATATACAGAAAAAAAAATCATTCATTTTTTGGTTTTCTTGCATCGTATATAGTACCGTACATTATACTTACAAAAATACATTTTTTCATTTAAAAAAAGATTTAAAAAATACATATTAAAATGATCACAGTCAGGCACTTTGGAAAATTATAAATGCATGGGAATAATGAAACGATGAGAAAGGACGAGACAAAGACAAGACACTGAAATTGAAAGACAAAGTTAGTTTTTTTGGTGGAAAGGTTAAAGCTTAAACATTTTGTGAATGTCATCGTCGTGTTTGAAAAAAAAGGAACGAATCATTATCAACCAATCCGCATCATCATCAGGACACATTTTTTGTGTTCCTTCGATATGATGATGTTGATGATGATGATGGCTTTAAGACAAGATAAGTAAAAAGAGATATCACAAAGAGGAGAAATTAGAGGTAAAAGGACAGAATTTAAGACCAGACCAGACTAAAGTCACGACACGACACGACAACATTAACAAGCGACGCGCGTAAAGAATTTAAAGTTTGTAATTGACGTTGTAGCTGTAAGGAAGAAATGAAAAGGGAAACAAGAGCAGAAAATTAGTTGAGGTTGAAGGAGGAGACAAGGTTAAATTGCATTATCGTCATCATTATCATTACATAATAATTGATAATTGGCTGAGGCAGTAGAGGAGGAATCAGAATAGATAGGTAGTTAGTTAGATAGGTATTGCGTGCTTAAACAAAGAATAAGAAGTAATGAGAGCACAAGAAACATTCGGCCGTAGAAGATGTCGTGTGAAGACACAGAGGACATTTCAGGGAACAAACAAGTGAAGAGAAGAATATTGAGAAAAAATGAAACTGAGCTTAAAGAGATACCCTAGAGCGGATGAGAATAAAGTCAGAAAAGAAGAAAAAAATTGCTGCAAGGTCTTGAAAACTCTTGTGAAAAAAGGAGTGCGAGGCAGAGCAGAAAATGGTCTCAAGGATGTAAGGCAAGAGAGTTCAGCTAAAGTTGAGACTTGATCAAAGAATAAGAAGTAATGAGAGCACAAGAAACATTCGGCCGTAGAAGATGTCGTGTGAAGACACAGAGGACATTTCAGGGAACAAACAAGTGAAGAGAAGAATATTGAAAAAAATGAAACTGAGCTTAAGGAGAAACCCTAGAGCGGATGAGAATAAAGTCAGAAAAGAAGAAAAAAAATTGCTGCAAGGTCTTGAAAACTCTTGTGAAAAAAGGAGTGCGAGGCAGAGCAGAAAATGGTCTCAAGGATGTAAGGCAAGAGAGTTCAGCTAAAGTTGAGACTTGAGAAGGAGACATTGAAAAAAGATGTTAGCTTTGAGTGGAAAACAAAGATAGATTTTCCATCGGAAGAATTAGAGTAAAAAAGAGAAGTGTGGTTGGTAGGTAGTTAGTCATAAAAGATTTTAGTAATAAAAATAATACTTTGTGATTAATTGCTATTTTTTCTGGTCGAGCGAGCAATCTTCTCCAGTACACCTCTATAATCTAAGCCTCACATAATCTAAAATTAATAGCTTAAAAATCTATATGTCATGGCTTAAAACTATAAGACGGTAGAAACAAAACAGAATCCAACACAGGATTGACAGGTAGTCGCATTGCTGAAGTCAACAAAAGGAGATGAAAACAGTTTTTGGCAATCAGAGAGAGAAAAAATTGCGATGTTTTTTCAATTAATAATGTCCATGTCCCCCCAACAAGCCATGTCCATGATATCCTCCATGAAGACCAGCAAGACCATATCCGTGCCCAGCGTGTCCTGAGAACAGAGTTTTGAAATTATTTTCATTCAAATTCTAGAAAATTATAATCAAATTTTAAAATGCAACGTACCGTAAGCGGCATGTCCATATCCGTGACCGAGACCAAGATGATGTCCATATCCTATGAAGATTTAATAGATTTGGGTTAACATTATATAACAGGGGGTGTTTGGGGACTACGTTAAAATTTGTCGTAATTTTCGTAAATGCATACCTGCATGATGGTGAGCATGACCAACAGCTATGGGTTTTGCAACAGCTACAAAATTAAACAATAAACGATCGATAAAATCTTGTAAACAATTTTGAATAAAATCAAAAATTTAGTCACAAACCAGCAACGGCAGGTACGTGTCCGTAGCCATGTCCGTGATGACCAATTGCAACTGGGGCTACAGCGGGAACAACGGCTTTCTTAACTCCGACGGCATGAATTCCGGGAGCAGAGTTGATAACTTGAGCCTGTCAAAATAACGACAAATGAAAACATTGTTTATGTATGTGAAAATACAAAATGGGTTGGGTATATCTAATCATCAACTTTTTTAGCTATCCTCTTAAGAGCATATACCATTTAAATGAACTGATTAGATTGTTGTCAGTGAAAGATGATGTAACATTGCAAAATGATTAGTATCAGGAGGGATAAGCATGTCATCTACAAGCCAAAAATCTCTGTAAGTGTCATGCAAAAGCCAAAGTACGTTCACCAAATGCAATTTTCATGATTCACTTGCCTGGAAACCGTGGATGGGATCTGCAACATAGTTAACAGTACGAAGGACTCCATCAGGTTGGACTAAGCTGTTAAGATATAAAACATTTTAAACATGAGCGAAGTGGTATTTTTTTTATCATGTTCAACCTCTCCTCTTCAGTTGATTAATTAAAGATTTTCTAAAGGTATTGCGTTTCTTACCTGTAACTTCCCTTAACAACTCCTCCATCTCTAGTCTCATGGGCAGACTTGGCATCACCAGTCAATGCATCCTTAACTCCATAGGAGTAGGAATATTTAGGATAAGCATAGTAATCTGAAATCACATATTTTTACTGATTAAATTAAGCTACACAGAAAAAATTATATTGAATAAAACTTCATAAATGTTTAGATGTTAACCTGCAGCGTATGGAACACCGGGATTGGCATTTACACCGACCAAGGCCAAAGCCAAAAAAGCGATAATCTAAAGTTAAGGAATAGACATAAACGTTTAAACAAATTCTGAGAACTTTTTAGTTAATGGAGTGAGAATTCCAATGAAGAAAACAATTAATTAAAGATGAACAAGTTTATCGCAGACGATTATATCGACATTGCATTGCTTCAGTGCATTCCCACCATTTATGAAATAAACTGGAAATTATGCAATAGAAAAAATATGAATGAGATGACTCAGATTAAGGAAAAAATCGTAATCAGTTTAATCTTCTGAAAAAGAACAATTAACAATTTACTGCTTAATCATGGCCGTCTTGAACTCGGTCTGAATTTCAGATTTTTCTTCGTTCATCAAAATATCATACTTTAGAAAATCTTTCAAGCAGAACAAGGAAATGAAATCCGAGCAAAAGTAATGATTAGTCAGGACTCACTGATTTAAAAGAAACTCAAAGTTAAGTCCTTGACATTGGCAAATTCAAATTAAATAACCTAAAAACGAAACCACGACAAAGAGATTATCTCAAAATGAGAATGTGACTTGCTATATTATTGGTTTGCCATGCTCAGTTAGACACGCTCCTTCCGTTCTGCCTCAGTGACTATTTCGATACGAACACTTCCTCGAAAATTGAAAATTTGCGGAGTCATTTCATCCAGCAAATCCTATATCACCACTTTTTTTTTGCACTGTCTTCAATTTGACTCTCACTTTTCAATCACTTTTCGTTTCCAACAAAAATCGACTTAAATTCATTTCTTACCTGAACTGGATTCATCGTTGTAGTTTTTCCTGATTAAATTTTCAACTTGGTTTTGAGCACTTCAAAATGTGTGAAATTGCACTTCAGAGACTATTCTGCAAACTGATGCTGGAAATGGTTCATGACTTGCCTTTTATATATCCCCCGATGAGAACTTTGCCGGTGACCCTGTACACCTGTGCACTTATTGGTACTCATTGTTACCATTTACCATCCACAAACCCAAATCCAAATCGTCGTCATCATCATCATCATCATATTCATAGTCATCACAACTACCACCACCTCATCATAGTCCTCCTCTTCAGAAGAAAACGTTTGAAGGGAAACCCCACCTCCAAAAATATGAAGCGGAGACGACGTTATAGTGTTAGCATGATATCCCACTTCTCATCAAAAAATAATTTCTTACTCAACGACTACATAACGCTTCTAACATGATGACTAAATCCCCAGTCCACTTCACTCTACATTTTTTTAAAAACAACAAGCTTCACTTAAACTTAGATATTCTTGTAGTTTAATCAGTTATTCCCTCGTCTACAGAATACGTGCGTAATAATACTCATGCTCATTCGTGTTTGGTCTTCTAAACACCAAAAAATGGTAACGTATAAGAAGACACGCAGTACGCATTCCATAATATGACGCTTTGTGCATATCTCATTAAGATGGGGAATTATTATTATGTTACAAGTGGAATATTTTCATTTTCATTCACAATTTTCATTCGCATTAATTCATTGTCAGAAGAAATTAGGTATTGCGTGTTGTTCAGTAAAGCAGGCAAAACAAAACTTCATTTTTTCTTTGCACTCCTCAAGTCCAAGTTTAAAACGATGTGAAAAGATTATGGCGATGATTGCGATAATGTCGTTCGAAATGTTATGGAAGTATTTAATATTTTATAGCTTTGTGTTATGATGATGTGAACTATTGTTTTTCCTTTTGGTATTTGTCCGTTCGCTATTTTTCTAAGGGAGGCGTCCTAAAATCTAGGAGGAATTTTTTTCACAAGGAATTATTTATATTCAGAATAAAATTAAAGGTGTGTAGATAGGTTATGCATGTAGAATAGAATACATGTCACATCATTTTTTTCTTTCGTTTGGGAAGTGTTGAAAAAATAGTAATTAGGTGATGATGTGGTGATTACGATTATGGCTTGGCTTGTCTTGTGACTCTGCGGTTTAACCTTAACACAGTTGCAGTTTTTGTGGACACCAGTAATTTTCTTCAATGAATGACTCGCGAATTATTATTGCAAAAGTACCTCATATGATGATGAAGGGCCGCCGGGAAATTGGAAGTGTTCCTTGAGGAAATAATTATGCTCGTGAACGATACAAATACGTCAAATTCTTCAAAGAACATATCGATAAGTTTAATTCCTCTGCTGTGTAGGTGGATTTTATTAAATTTCATTCATTACATTTTTGTGGGAATCACAGCTGAAATTATTAATTTATTTCTGAAAATTGTCCCATTGTTTCTTATTTTCTTAATTAAATAGAATCACTGTAACAGTTGCAATTGGCAAATATTTGATTTATACAGTGCTGAAAATGAGATGCGGGGGAAGGACGTGGAAAATAGAGTTTGGTTGGGAAGTAGGGTAAATTAAACACGGAAGAAGGGAAGGGGGTAGGTGGAATTGCATTTTAGCCAGATTAACATTTCGTGACAATTATTTGTCTAATGGCTTCTGCAGTCTAAAATGAAATGATAGTATGAAAGTTTGACGTGATTTACTAAAGATGAATTTAAAAGAGCTCTGTGGTTCTGAAAAAAGTTTCAAGTTGGAGTTGAAACTAAAGCTCTTCACATATCAACTTTTTGTTCAGTTAGATACTTGCTTTCAAGTTGCCCCACACCAGTCATAATAGTTTTCTTGCAACAAAAACACTTTTTGTAAATCATCAAATAAGTACTTACTCCAAAAACAATTCGATGAGATGTTTCATATACCACAAGCAGACAACTTCTTGAGATTATACAAGTTTTAATCGTATTAAATTCCAAAGGACACGCTTCCCGACTTCTAAAAGTTTACTCATCATTTTTATGTAAATACAACATAGGTACATTGATATTACATAAACAAAAGACTTGAACTCTTATTTAGCGGAAAATGAAGGTTATAAGAGTGTGTTTCATGCAACTTTTGAAATCCCGGCAAAATTTTAGGGAATTTTGGGGGCGATTGGAAAAAATTCAGGCACCTGAAAACTGAACTGAACTGAATTTTTTTAAACTGAACTGAACTGAAACTGAAATTTCTATGGAAACATGAACTGAAACTGAAATTTTCTACCTGAACTGAACTGATGCGAACACTAATTATTCCCCATCATATCATCAAAGCAAACAACAAATTCCTTCAGACGACCATTCATATTCTTCTGATAAATGCGACGAATTATCTATGAAGAATTATTCATGGAAATTTGAACGTGCGCGTGAGAATTTACGGATGACTCGCCCTCTAAAATCAGGAATTATTTTTATCCTCCACTTCATCCTTTAACTCGAGCCCAACTTCAGCTTCACCGTCCGTCAAGAATGAATAATGCAGTCCATGCGACTGATGAACTGCAATTTTCCTGACATAATCATATCGGCCATCATAATCTCAAGATAAAAAGATAAGCCAACCCTAAGATGACAAAGACAGGGTTAATTTTATTTTTTCTTGATATTTGCATTCCATGGTCGTCATAAAATCTGAAGCAATTTCAAATGCAAAATATGAAATGATAAAAAAGTCACATCATATAATGTTCACATTTATATTCCTCTACCGCCTAATTAAATTTAATATAGCATAACCACAAAAAAATTCGTACGTTACATTTATTATTTATTGCATAGTCAAGCCCATGTGTCAATCAGTCCTAAAGTCCCTCTTTTCCTCTATTAAATTCTCTATCTTGATGCAAAAATATGCAATCCGACACCTTCGAAATTTATGTCCCTGCATATCATACAAACTGTTTTTTATTTGGCATTGCACACAAATCTTTAAAATGCATTTGCTTTACATTTTTACATCCTTATCTGTATCTCAAACGCCATTTAAAAACCAAACCTAAAAGGGAATATGAGATCTGTGATCATGAATCATTTTATGATGAACAAAATAAATGTAATAATTTCTTGATAATGAATAGCTAAAGTTGTTTTAGAGAGAGAAAAAAATAGAGTTCCCTTGTCCTCGCCTCAGCTCTGGTTTGGCTTAACTCGATTGCATTTCTTTTTGGCTCCGTCCGTACCAGCCAAACCCACGAGAAAAAAATATTTGGATTTTGAATGAAACCGTTGAAATAATCAGTTTCGTAGTTAAGTAGTTCAGATTAGAAGAGTCTGACTCAATATCAGTCCGTGCTTGCCTTTTGATTTCGTGTGTCCATCCGACGACTGTGACCGTCTACAAGGATGTAATTTATTGAATATATGGACGATATTGACCAATGCGATGGAAAATGGATGACAAACCTAATTGGGAAGAATGAATTGAGACGTACTTTGTAAAAAAAACCCTACATGTTTTACTATTTCATCACAACACAAAAGACAATTCATTTTCATCCATTCATTCATGAGAGGCAAACCAACAAAAAAAATTAATCACAACAGATTTTAAGGAGTAAATAGCCCCTTTACTCTGAGGACACAAATGACCGAGACACGATGCACGTGCTAATCTTGAGCAGTATTGGTCGCCGTCACAAAAAAAAATCTTATCAGAGGTGGAGGTGCTTTCATCATCCAATTTTTCGTAAAAATATGAGCTTTGAAAATGGGACTTATTTACCTACTTAATGGGAGTGGAAACATGCACTGCTAATCCTTGAGCCTTTTGTTATTTTTACAAAATCAATCACAATTTTATTTGCATTTATTAATCTACCGACATGCAGGGCCCTTATTCTTGGTATTGGTTTTTGGTTTACCCATTATTGATATAGATAATGGAATGTGTAATTCGATCTATCTATTTTTATACCGCAAAATTTCCTATTTTTGCATAAAACCATAATAATTATATTTTTAGATGACCGCAATTGTAATTTCGGCTGAAAAATTCCCTTTTCTTTGGAGGTCAAACCTTTTTCTTTCCTTTTGGTGAGTCGGTAAAAAATTGTCTTGTCATGTCATGTGATAACGTCTCAATTATCTTTGATTCCTAGCGGCAATCATGATACTCCTCTAGCCATAAAAGTCCTACGAAGGAATTCATAAATGCGTGGTTTCTAAAGTCAATTGCAATCAGAGTGAAATGATCATGACCGCCAAACAAACAGTAAACTACTTACTGCAGCAGAACAACATAGACATAACATAACAACTCTGAAAAATTGTGACCGTTAAAAAGTGCAATAATTACCAAAAATAGTAGTAAAAATTCAATTACACCTCAGTTAAGCCAAGCCAAGTTTGTGTGTGCTTTTTATTCAAGGAATGAAATAAAAAATTATGAAGTAAGAAATGGCAATAAAAAACGAAGGCACTTAACCATATACATACATGAGCACATGTGAGTTTTGAGTTGAGTGACGTGTGGCATGGCTTATTTTGGGTAGCAATGTCATATTTAAGTGCGCCATGAAAATTGCATTATTCCTTTCCTCGCGAAATTATGATTACTTATGATGAGCTATGAGCTGCTGCTTCAGGGGCTAAAAATTTCAGTTTAATGACTCTGTTTGTTTTCCATCTAAGTGCGCCATGAAAATTGCATTATTCCTTTCCTCGCGAAATTATGATTACTTATGATGAGCTATGAGCTGCTGCTTCAGGGGCTAAAAATTTCAGTTTAATGACTTTGTTTGTTTTCCATCATTTCATTCTCTACGTGTCAAAGCCGTTACAAGCACTCTGCTCGGGATTGTGGCCATTTTTATTGTTTGAGTGCTGCTAATAAAAAGAGGTTTTCTGAAGGAATGCTATAAAAATCCTACTTTTATCATCATCGCCTTACTTAAAACTAAAACCCGGATGGTTCAATGAGAACACACTTATGGTTCCGATTAAAATGAAGTCCCTCATCATCTTCTGTGAGCATAAATCTTGGCCAATGCAACTGCCACTTATTATGCAACTGTGGGACGGGACAATCCAATCTTTTATCCTTATTATAAAACAAGAACAATAAACTCGAAATTATTTACAAGCTCATTAGGGAAAAACGAAATGAACTTTGGTGTCATTTTTTTCGAAACATGAAAACATGATTCCCTTCATTAAACTTTTGTCTTCTTTTGTAAGCTACACGTTGCAATGCCAAATCCTGTGTAATTAGATTTGTACAGACTGTCTTTACCTTTCTGAATGCACCAATTTCATAAAATCATCAAACATTTTTGCCTATTAGCCCTATAGACAAGACAGGAGAGCACGATACATCATTTTGGTTCATCGTCACCGCTTTACTGCAAAAATAAAAATGAGCAGAAATTTATTATCTCGCGAATTCTCTTAAAAGAACAAGAGCAAAACACTTTTATACCGTATTCGTGCTCATAATTTTCAACAATGAACCGAAAAGAACCAAAGACCGTTGTTAATCTCGTTACATTATGGTTTTACTTCACAACATTGCTCTGCTCATTCAATTGTGTCATTGGAAGAATGAATTACTTCTTTTGAAAATCTCTTCCTCCCAAAAAGCAAACACAAGTTCTTTAAAAAATAAAAAATCGTATTAGCGGTAAACATTTTTAGTGATATATTTCATTATTATTTATATCGCATGTGCTTATCATATTTTGTGCTTCTTTAACACGCTAAATTATATTAAGCAATTAATATTACCGTCTACTTTAAATTTTTAAGTAGAAGCTAGGTTTTTGCTTTTGCAATGTTGCATAAAAAACAAAATAGGATTACATTTATCTCCCAAATTATATGCGTAAGAGTGTGACAATGACCAATTTCAATTTTATGTAAAAAGAACAGGAAAAATTAAAAGAGTTACGCACATTTTTACTACGCCGTAATATGATACGACGAGTAGTTCTACTAATATTGCATTGCATATTTCAATTGCAACATTCCTTATCTTAATTACGCCTACTGATAAATACTAAGGTAGCTGATATGATTATATGAGATTTGAAACACGAAGACGGTGGGGATGACGTTGCAGCAACCACCAGCAAACTTGCACTAGAAATCAGAATTTTTTGGCAATACAAAATTTTTCATTGTCTTTTTTTACAAAAAAAAATCAAGTGAGTGGGAAAAGAGGATGAAGTGTGATTTCCTGCTGAAGCAAAAAACCTTTTGTTCTTGAGTGCTTTGCTGGGTGCTCAGGATAAAATTGAGAAATTGAATTCCCTCGAGTGACTAGGCAGTTACATTTGTCTCAATTTTCAAAAATTAGCAGAAATGCATAATACTATTGTTTACAAGAACAAAGTTATTAAAAAGAAATCAACACTTGCTTGTTTTGATTGAAATTGAAATGCATGAACTTCATCAAAGTTGCATCGAAGGACGGGCTTCACAAAGTCTTTCAAATTGGAGGAAGGAAGGATGCACGCCTTGAAGCCAGGATTGTTTCCTTAATTGCTAATTAATTACATGTGTAGCACGTTTTATCTTAATTATGCAAAACGAATGAAGATAATGGTAATGGCAGGATTAACCTTGAACATGCATTTTCTGTTGTAGACTGCATTGCAATTCAACGGCAAGAAACTGAAAGAGATGAGTTGAGATCATATGTGATTTCAAATAACTTTAAGCATCTCCTTTTTTATAGGAGGCAAATTCGCAGGTCAATTTTGTCATGCATTGGTGAGCTGGATGGTGGTGATGATGATGATGATAGATCAAAAATAGTATATTTGCTTGCGCTAGGAACTCATGCGCGCCCCGCCGCACTAGATTTTAGCTGTAGCGGTACTGCCAATTTGAAAAATTTTGAATCTCCCGCCAAAACTATAATGCGTTCAAAGTCTGAATCAAAGATGATGTACAAAAGATGAAAAGCAATATTATAGATCGATTAGAATTACATCGCATGCCGCGAATTTCAAATTTCGAAATTCAACCAGTTCTGCGCTATGCATACTCTTGTGAAAATTCGAAGGATCAAAACCACAGCACATCTTGGATCGCATTATTGATTTTGAATTCATTTTGCCATAAAATCGTTTTTCAGGAGTTGTTTTTCACATTTTCATAATTTTGCGACATTTCATTCGACATTGAGAACTGAATTTTAAATTCGTTTTGTCTCGTTAAATTTTAACGGTTAGGCGTTACTGGTGTTGCGGAACCATGCGACCCTTGCAAAATAGAAAGGGGAACAACGGCAACAATTCAAAAAATGTCGGTTTTATATCCGGAAAAGGAGGAAATAGGAAGCGCATGGTTGGAGGAGGAAGTAAACAGGAGCAGAACAAAGTCGACGATGTTTTTATTATCGAGTCTGATGAAGAATGTGAGAAGGGGCCTGAAAGGGACTTGCCCTCTCATAATAAGAATCTTTCGACGACTTCTGTTCTTACCAATTCGAAAACGAATGGTGGGGGCAATGTTGGTGGCATTGGTTCGCCAATTTGTAAAATAACCAGCGTTGCTTCCACATCCGGTTTGAGTCCAAATGTAGGAACAGAAGCAAAAACAGGACAAAGAGCTCTTCCGGTAGTGTCATCAACGAATGGACGCCTACCGATGAGACATGAAGATCACGTGCTTTTCTTGCTTTCTACTTTGCCGCATCTGCGAAGAGATAAGCAACGTTTGCTGAAGGAGAAAGCAGAACGCGAAACTCGTATGGCGGGAATGAAGCGGGAATTGCAAGAAAAGGAGGATCTGATTGCTGATTTACAGAATAAAATTCAGGAAATGGAGAAGGAAAAGATGGTGGTGAACAGGAATCTTGACCTCGACTCAGTTGCGGTTTTGATAAATGTCAGGGATGGAATGAAGGATATCCTGAGTGTTGTGAATGATGCTACGAAATCGGTCAATGCGGACACCCACAAGGAAAATGAAATTTTGAAAAGACTTCAAGATCAGAAAAAACGCGAGATGCAACAACAACTGAAGAATGCGGTTAAATCCCTTGAACAGGATTTTAACAGAAGGTTCTTGGAGTTGCAGACACGGAGCAAAAGGATGAAGGCGGATTTGTCGAACAATATTATGCGGATACAAGCAGGTCGAATGACTTCCATGATGCAGAATACTGCGGCATTAGGCGATGGTGATAATACCTTGGCAAATGCAAATGAAATGAAGATTCCGAAGAGCGGTATTAGGAAGCGTATGTATTCTTCCTCTTCTGGAGTGTCTACATCCCCTTGTGTGGCTCGAGTAATTAAATTTGCTACGAGGAGGAAAGGGTCCAATCAAGATGTTCTTAAAAATGCCAGTATGCGTGTAGTGAAGAAAGAGCCAGAAGGTAAACTTAAAAAAAAAAATAAGTTTTTTAAAAGTTTTAAAGCTTTTTGAAAGGATGAATCAAACTGAATCTTTGCTTTTATCTTAACCCTAACAGAAAATGTCACCGTCCTTAGCTAATGCAAATAATGCAATGGATAGTAAAAAGTCTGTGAGGAATTCACATATTCAGTTGAGTAAATATATAAACGAGCTAAAAAAACATTTATAATTGTAGAGTTTTGGAATTTAATATTCGGATTTTAGAATAAAGTTTTAACTTGAAATGGCAAACGAACCGTAAGTTTTATTGAAATTTTTTATGTATAGAACAAGAAATTATATTAATGAATTATTTGTTGCATTTTATAATTTTCATTTGACCAACTTTGCCTTTTCCTTAATGTGCTTTACCACTCCACTGTGCGGCAATGTGATCTATAAACGACAAATTCATTGATTAATTAATATTGTTTTTGTTTCATAAGCTATGCGTTAGGGACCACTTTTCTTTAAAAAATCTTACATGGCCTGCATCAATCATGCGGTTAATTTCCTTCTCATGTTTGATTCTAAATTTTTCGTATTCTGCTCGGGTAAACTGAGGTTTGTCCCAAATGCTCTCCCACATGTCAGTGTAATCAACTCTTGCAAGGTGATCCGCGACTTCTTGAAGCCTTAGAAAATTAACAAGACAAAATTAATTATCGTTTGTTGAACATTATAAAATTAGCAATTACAGTATTTAGATAGAACTTTACTCCAGATTGTGATTATCATCAAGATCAACTTCCTTCTCAATGTATTCAATCATCCTAGCCATTTCTTCCGTCTTCTCCGTTGCATCGTAGTCCTCATCATTCTTGTCATACATCTTACTGAGCTCCCTTTCCAACAAAATCTTGACCTCAGATTCATCCCAGAACTTATTTCCGTCGATGTCGTGCATATGGAAAAATGTTTTCACGTTGAACTTGTCTTCTTCCATTTTATCTCCTTCCACCCAAATCTCTTTCAAATGAGCTGCGGACAATGGAAGATGCATTGGCCCCAAAGACTTGTGATATTTATGCAGATCTTGAACATTCTTTTCAATCATGTCCCTTTCCTTTGGTTCCAGGCGCTTCAAAAGTTCATCCAATTCGAGTTGCTTGTGCATTTCGTAGAACTTAAAATGTTCCCTTCGGAATTCAGCCTTTTCCTCCATATTCCAAACGGTCTAAATATTTCAAGCACAAAAATTTAAGCATAAAATTAGTTTCTAATTAAGTTTAGACCTTCTTAATCATCCCCATAGAATATTGTAAACCTCTCCGAACAAATTCCGCAAGTCGTGTGGAGTGAAGGTATCAATAGCGTAGATATCCAAATGACTGGAGGCTTTCTTCACGGCTTCCATCACTGCGTACTTAGGGAGGCCTTTCTTTTCTAAATCATTCTTGTACTGGAGAACCCTTTGCAGTTCGATTCTTTTCAACTCATCAAGGATCCCTTTAACTTCTGGTTTAAGCTCATTTAATGAGTTGGCTGTCCACCCATCCTTTACAAAAAGAATACGTTATGCGTTATTGCCAATTGTAGACAAACTTTTGTTGATTCCTCAGACGTTTGATCATTGTTATCAAATCTAGTTACCACATAACCGTCCGTTTCAAATTCCTTTTCAATTTTGCTGAAAAACCTGTCGTCCCTTCTGATCAGTTTAATCACATCTCTGAGATAGCGCGTCATGTCAATGTCCTTTAACTGAAGAGATAGCAACTGTCAATGTAGATATCCATGAAGTGGGCAAATCTAAACCGTTTCAGTTTTTTATTTAAAATTAATAATGATAAACTTTGCTCACCTTATGGTTTAAAAGTATTTCTTCATCAGGACCAGGTGCATCTTTTGGATCGTTCACTAAAATTCGGAATTCTTCCCCTACAACATACTGAATTACCAGCAAGAAGGGAAGTAGAAGATAAGTTTGGGCCATTCTTTTTTTGCAACGATGGAATTTTTTTCTAATTAGAGTACGGGTAAACTAAAATGAATATTTAAAGTGATTTGGCTATGATCACAATTTATCCTCCTTAAAAAAATTATGCAATTGTTTGAACGAAGGACAAAGGGTTAGGCAATACAAGAAATGTTTGTTCACAATTTAGAAATCACTTTTTTGTGTAGGTTGGTAGCTCATTTTCGTAATGCTGACACGGGTTTCAGTCTTTCTTTACGTAAATATGACCTTCATAAAATCAAAAAGCTCAATCAAATAAATGTAATTATAGATGATTAAGAAATGCCAGTTAAGAAAAAAATGTGCATTATAAACTTAACAAAAATGTTGCTTCATTTATTTAGTACACCTAACTGTATTTCAAGTATTTAAAAATTCCGTCATGTTTCGTAAATACAATTTATTACACTAGGTTATTCTCTTCAGCATTTTCTGCAATCCATTCAGATTTCAAATTGGCAATAACATCCGTCTCTGGAAGTTTAATCTAAAAAAATATAAAATCGAAGACGCTTAAAATTACTCGCGAACGCGAACTATGAATTGTTTGAAAGACCCTGAATCATGATATACCTTTCCCTCATCGATCAGTTTATTAACTTCATCACGATGCTCCCTAGCGTACGTATCAAACTCTTCCTGTGTGAATTCTGGTTTATTCCCAATGGATTCCCAAAACTCCACATCAGTCATATCCTTCAACCTTGCATGAATAATGAATTCTTGGTAGCTGTGAAAGAATTAGAACTAAATTGAAATAAAAAACTTTTATCAATTAGGAAATGATCAATTTTATATTAATCTTGCATACTCAATCAATCGATCTTTATTTCTGTCAACATTTTCATATGCATAGTCCCACATTCTCTGCAACTCCTCTTCTTTCTCTCGTTCATCATACATTGCAATCGAAGCATTATAAGCGTGGTTTACCTCCAATACCAATAACGTTTTAAATTCTTCTTCATCCCAAAATTCATCACCATTAAGGTCATGCTTTTGGAAAAAGGTTCGTTGATTGAAGAGCTCCCTGTTCATCCTGTCCATGTGTTCCCAAACGTCAAGTAAATGCGGCATAGAGAGGGGTATGTACATAGGTGGTCTCCTCTTGTGATACTTTTTTAACTCTTCTGTATGATTTTCCACCTTCTTTCTTTCCTCTGGGGTCAAACGCTTAAGCAGCTCTTCAAATTCCAAATGCTTAAGCATTTCATATTCCTTGAAAGATTGCCTCCGGTAATTTTCAATTGCTTCCAAATGTTTTGTAGTCTAGCAAAAAATCATTGCTTCAATTATATTTGTACACAGGATAAACATTAACTCACCCACTCACCTCATTAATTAACTTTCGCAAATCCTCCGGTCCAAAATTGTCATGTTGCCGGATATCCAAATGACGAAACTTTTGTTTCATTTCTGAAATAATTTCTTCGTCCTTCTTATTTTGCTGTCTCAATTTAACGCTATATCTAGTCAGTCTTCTAACTTCAATCCGTTTCAGCTCATCTAATTTGGATCTTACGTCAGTGGGAACAATTTTATGGAATTTATCGATCACCTTAATTCCCTGTGTTTAAATTCAAACAAACAATTCTGTCACGAACCCAAAAAATTTTCAGGAATTTTATTGTAGGAACTCAGTTTGACGTTCCGTTAGGTCTTACTCTTACCCCAAATCCTTCAGCTTCAAACTCGTCATTCATCTTCTTGGCAAAGCCTTCGGCGCCTTCAAGTAGCTGAAACACGTCATTAAGGTACTTGCCGTACTCCAGGCTTTGAAGTTTTTCGCTTACATCTAAGCCCCACCCTTTCTTCAGTTTTGGAATGTTATTTCCATCTCCGACCGTAACAGCGCTTGCTTGCCATTGCAACGTTATTACTACAAAAAGTACAAATCCTTTTCTCGGAAACATGAATGCTAAAATAGAGACAATAATAATCCAAAAATATTGACTTTATATGATGACGAATCGCTCAACTTGCCATTGTGTGCATTTGAAGGAAACACAGTTTCTTGCTCTTCATCAATTGAATAGGTATTTAGCAATAATCATTTAATCTTTGTATATAACAATAAAGTCGTCTTTCATACAATTTACGTTTTATTATACAAACGATCAAAGCTATAACTCATCCATCGCATGCTTTGATTTGTGTTTAATCTCCTTTTCTCTTCCATCTTTTATTAATTCATCTTCATAACGTTTAACTATTCCTGATCTAGGAAGGGTGATCTGTGAAATGCATAACATTTTTACTACATGATCGTTTAATCATTAATTGTAGCTTGAGTTATACCTTCCCCGCATCAATCATTTTGTTGACTTCATCTCTACGAAACTGAGCATATTCGCGATATTCCTTTTGTGTATATATTGGTTGGTCTAAAAGACTTGTCCAGGGCTCATATTCGCTCATGTCCATCCATTTCACATATTTGTAGAATTCTGGTAAACTTTTAAAAAATCATGACGTTATTTAGGCCATTGTAAGCCATAATTTAATTTGAAATGTATTCAACTAAGGCAAATTTAAATACTCAATATTGAGATCCTTGTTGGTGTCCACCTGAAAAAATCAAATCTTGTCGTCACAAATGTATGAAGGAATGAATCTTAATAGTTAATAAACAAGTTACATTTATCTTTTACTTACTTCGTTGTAAACGTATTCTTTCATTCTTCGCATCTCCTCATTTCTCTCCATTTCGTCATAATCTTCATCCTCAGGATGATAGAACCGATCAATTTCTTTAGTGAGCAACCTGGTCAATTCCTCCTCGTCCCAAAAGTCATTTCCATCATAATCGTGCTTTGCAAAGAAATCTTTCAAATTAAACTTCTCCTTTTCCAATCCATGCTCTCCCTCCCAAATCTCAAGGACGTGAGGTTTCGTTAATGGCATATGCATCGGCTTGCTCTTCTCGCGAGATTCTTTTAATTTTACTACCATTTCGTCAATTTCTTTTTGCTGTTCAGGGGTTAAGCGCTTCTTAAGTTCCTCCAGCTCCAACCTTTTGTGCATTTCGTATTCCTTGAAGTGGTCTTGTCTTATGTCATGTATCACCCTCATGTGAGATGTGGTCTACAAATGCAAGAGGATAAGTCAATTCAAATTCTGTTTTGTAATTTGTAATCAATATTTACCTCCCGAATTAATAGCCGCAAGTCCTTCGGAGTAAATTTGTAAGAATTCGTTGCGTCAAGGTGCATTGACGCATGATTCAAATGAGCCTGGACGCGGTCTTCACTGAAACCTGATGAGAAAAAATTATGTGAAGGATGGAGGGGACGGTTAGGAATTTTACTCAAAATTAAATAAATGTTTATCAATTTTCATACCATAAGACCGTAGCTGATCTGCGTATTCCTTTAATCGTTGCAGTTCGCCCCGCTTCAATTCATTAAGATTTAGACGAAGCTCCCTTGGAAGCTTTTGCAAGTGGTCGACCATTTTAACTCCCTACAAATACAAATATGAAAATTAATAATCATCATATTTTAATGATTTATAATATGATTTTAATGATATGATAATATGATATGAGATTATTAATATGATTTAAATCTTACCGTCTTTCCCTCCTTCACATAATTTTCCATCATCCTCGCATAAAACGTTGGATCAGCAGTGATGATTTTAAATACATCGTTCAGATATTGTTGATAATCTATCTCGTAAACTTTTTCATCCAGCTCCTTCTTCCAGTCTCGTTCCCTATAGGCCCTTCGATAACCTTGGTTGGCACTTACCCTCGACTTGATCCCCAGTTGGACAAGGGCGATGACGGTTATGAATAGTAGTGTTCTTACAGCACTTTTACCTTCCATATTGGATTCACAAATTCAGTGTTAAATATTAAAATGTCATATTCAATGGACTTCCTTTTCTGTATCGCATTTTTCTTGAATACCTAGTAATTAATAAACTATTGTGCAGGATTTTAATGAAGCAATGCAAAACTCCTAATTTGTTTTACATCACCCAAGTTGCATACAAAACAACATCTCTTGGCGTGCCTAGGTATATGCACAATGCACATTTCATGGATTTGACCTTCAAAATTCTAAATTACATGATATTGCATAGGGACTTGTTCACAAAAAAATCATCTAAGTTAAATTAAATTAATATCTCATTGTCATTGTCCAGGTCTAGATGAAATACTCCATGCAGATTTGCAGATAGAAGTATCCTAATTGTGCCGGCTTACGACTTACGACTTGCCGGATATATTTCTGCTGTCTTGTATTGTAAACTTGCTTCTCTAAATGGTTATGCTGCAGACTATATTGTAAAGCACACATGTATGTTGTCAGTTTGGCAGCTGAGAAAATAAGGTGCTTGACAGGATTAAAAGGACGAGCAAGTTTTCTTAAATATGGCAAATGCATAGTTGTTACACGGCTTTTGTTCATCTAATTCTGTTTCTTGGTCCATTTTGCTTTATTTTGATGTATACACCTGTTAAAAGCATCAATCATTACCCACAATAAGCGGAAATAATAATTCTTAGGTGTGACATGATTAAACGGACACAAAAAAATTGGTCATGGTCTTATGACTTGTAAGTCGAACTGCTCCAAAACAGCAANATAAACTCATTTCACGTCACGTCATTTCATGTTTTCACATCTGTTTGAAGTGCAAAGAATATCATATTTTGTGATGATTAAATTTGAAATTAGAACATTTTGGTGTTGAATTTGGCTAAAATATGGGACCTTGGGTACATTAGTTGCAAAGTGATTCTAAAAATTAGCAATGGCAAATATTAATTTGGACGATCTTCGTGAACAATTCGATGTGAACCGTTGGATAAGCCAGGTTCTTGGTCCAAGTGCGGAAGAGTCCAGCACTAAACTCGATGTAAGTGTTACTAATCTAATTTATGTCTTACCTTTATTTATAACTTGTGACTTTGGAAAAGCTTTGTTAATACATAATGAATTTGTTCTTACAGAGGTCGATTAATGGTTATTTTTCTCCAAATTCAAAATGAGATTGGAAAGACCTCTGAAGAAGTGGAACATCTATCTCAACAGGTATAAAATCTATTCTTACAATCAAACTAACATTTTAATTAATTATCATCGTTTTAACCCAATTTAAATCTTATTCTACTTAGATGATGGTCCAACTTCCGAGAGCCTCTAAGGAATTGGAGATTACTTATAAGGAAATTCAACAGTTGCATCATGAAATCAGTACTGGATTTAGGGAGGCTGAAAATGTACTTAAATGCAGATAAACATAACTGTTCGTACAGTTGTAATCCTACATTAAACCAAATAATATTGTAACTTTTGGTTTGTTTGACGTTTGACCATAGGTTCAGAAGAAGACTACAAATTCAATGGCTACACTTGAAAAGTTAGACAACTTGAAGACAAAGCTTGTCAGTACGTCTGCAGCTCTACAAGAAGCTGATAAGTGGACATCCTTGGCGAAAGAGATCGAACAGGTTAAATCATCAACTGTTTTTACATTTTGATGAAAGCGATTTGTACTTAGTTAAAATGTACCATGTATTTACGTTCGGTTTTTACTGATTTGTGCAGCTTTTAGATGCTGGCGACGTTACAAAGTCTTATGATTGCATTGTCGGAATGGAAAAGAGTTTGTTAGTTCTGGATAAGGCTACTATGGAAGAACGCAGATTGATACTGGAAGAAATGAAAAATCGTTTGGAGGCTCTCGCCACAAATCATTTAATTCATGCCTTTGATACAAATGACACTGGTGAGTTGTAAAACGACATGGGCCAATTCTACATTGTAGTTGCAATCGAAATGGTATTATTAAAAAATTGTGTATGTTTCTAGAAAAAGCTCACAGCTTTTATGAAATGTTTGTCAACCTGGAAAGGCAGGAACAATTCATTAAATATTTCCAGAACTCGGAGAAAATTAAATTAGCTCAAGAATGGAGGAACAATGTCGAGTTACTTTCTTTCAAGGAGACCCTTATTAAATTATACGATGGATTAATGGACCATCTTCAGCTAAAGGTTCGATAGTATTCCTTTTAAACTTACATTAACAACTAGTTAAGTGAGTCTAAAGTAGCATTTATTTTATGTTTGCAGCTTTCCTGGCTAAAAACAGTATTCGGTGACGACAACGTTGAAAGTTCCGTCAATGTGCTAATGGATTTGTATTCTGACCTTTTGATTTCTCTGGAACCATCTATTCAATACTGTTTCGAGGCAGAAACACGAAAGGAGCCTTACATTGACTTACTTTTGCACTTTAACCAAAGTACTTTGCGTTTTATTGAAAACTTTCTTCGTTTCACCGAATCAAGTGAGTTTTTTAAATTTAAAACGAAAGTTTAAAATTCTTGAATTGAAAAAATAGCAGGGTAAGGATGCTTATGTTTATTTTTTTAAAAGATGGAGGGAAGCCCGGCGTATTAAAATTCAAGACTCTCGCAGCAACACTTCTCTCCCCATTTTTCCATCAGTATCCCCGTTATGGGAAATACCATGAGACGCTAGTAAATAATAAGATCCAATCAGCAATTGCTACAGTTGTTGGTGTCACGACTAGCAGCTCAATAGACTTATCGACAGCTTTGCAAGAAAAAATTGAAAGTTCAAAGCGGCTGTTACCTGAATTAATTTTAAGCATCAAAGAGGGAGAAGAGAAAGTCCAGTTATTTAATGGAGGAACTGGGTATTACCATTTTGGTCAGGGAGTTAATGTAAGAGACCTTTTTGTTATATCTGTTTGCGTTTACCTTTTAAACCTCGATTAAGCTCATTTAAGTTCCTAACTTTGAGTTAATTTTTAATCCATAGGCTGGCTTGGAACGGTTTGCTGAATGGAACCAAGAAATCTATCGGTCGTTAGATAAATCTGTGAAGAACTCTGACAAGCACAGAAACTTGCTTGAAATTAATCTTTCGTTCACAGAAGTTTGTGGTAAGTATCACTCCAGTCTTTAGCTTAATTGTAGTGTAATATAAACTTGCCTTTACTTATTTGATTAATATTATCTGATTTGCAGGTGACATTCTTTTGCAAGTATCGAAACTAGACCAAACATTAACAGCAAACTGCCAGAAAGTCCTGCAATCGGTCATCAACCAAGAAAAAGAAAGCCTATCCTATGACGTCAGAGATTGTCTTTTGAATGCTCCATTAAAAACTGAAATAGTTCATTTTTTCGAGAAGAAAAATACCTTACTGGGAAGTGCTTGCAATGCATTCAAGAAACTATGTCGTGATGCTACTCAACTTGTTTTAAAAGTTACATCAGAACCAGTGGAAACTCAATTTATCAAAAGCTTTATCCTTCAAGATTCAAACATGAAAGATGTCATTCCAAGTGAATACATTACGCAAGTTGGTGAATATTTGATTGTTGTTGCCTCAAAACCTGGATCCGTTTTTGTCGGAAAATTCATCCTTGTCATTTGCTTTTGATCAAAACTCCGACGAGTAAGTCCTCAAGCTATACACCTATTTAAAATAATTTTATCCACCTTCATGTTGCACTTTAAATTTTATATAATTTTTTCTGTAGGGGAGGCAAATCTCCACTGGACTTTCTTCTGGCTAGTCTGGCAATCAGTATTTGTGAAGCTTATACAAACAGAATCACCAAAATTCCGGAACTTTCAAATGGACAGGCCCGACAGTTGGCACAGGATATTGGTAAGAGATTGAGATGCGTATGACTTACGTATGTAAATACTTTTGGTTTTAATGCAGAAACTGCTACTCATTTAGATTACCTGAACAGTGTAATGGACGATCTCGGAGTAAAAATGACCTCAGACTTAGCTGATTTGTCAAAAATCATGAAAGCTTTTCCAGAAATCACAGATTCGACAACATCAATTGAAAAAGTGTCTCCTCGTTTGTTATCGATTGTAAAGAAAATGAAAACAAAATCAAACACGAATTAAAAATAACATTATTTATTTACTGGAATGTTTAATTACTTACAACGAATTCGCTACAATCATATATTGGCTTTTCATATAGTTCTAAATAAAATCGCCGTTTTTCTAAATACCGTGAAGTAGTGACTACCTGAAGAGACTCCAAAATTGTCTTTCTTCATCCTAGTCGCAGAATTTAAGATAGAAGAACCTAAGGGTAAATGACGCATATATCATAATAATGAAATGATTTTATTTTGAATGTTTAGTTCTTATTTTAAGCGCTTACACAACGCAATGAACAAGGACTCCAAAAATGTCGTTCATAGTTAATTTCGGATCTGCAGAACCAAACTCATCACCATACAACGCCTCTAACTCAAGTTTTAAAGCTTCGTAATGTTCACAAAAAACGGGTTCTTGAACAACTGGTTCGGGGTCCATGAGAATAACACTTGCTGTGGCACTTTGCGATAATCGAGTAAGTTCATGTTCCTGGACAGCAAAATCGTATTCATGTGAACCCATTTCTTTCCAGGCAATGTTTTTCTCGAGTGCCAACTCCTTGAAGCAGTTTTCGAAATTCAGGTTTCTGTGCAAATGAATTGATGTGTTCTAGCCACCTAAGAAAATCACATTTCATGATGTTTGCACTTAGGATATTTTTAACCGTGCCTCATGTTCTGAAATGCCAAT
>JAHZMX010000915.1:0-28164 GCA_027743895.1 Seira musarum | reverse complement strand
TTTTTGCACTCATATTTAATGAACTGCTTGCATTCTATACTTCTATTAATGACTGCTTCCATTTGAGGGAAATCACCATCATAATTTATGATCTGAACAAAGCTTCCCGGTGCGTCATAACCATCAACTGGGGTTGGTTCCTCATTCATGTGATGGATAATTGTATGAGTTTGTCCATCATGATAATATTGGCAAGTGACTGGGAAAGGTTTTAATGGACCCGAACCATCAACATCAATTATGACTTCAGAATGTTGACTTGTTCCATGTACGTTCCTGTAAGCCTAAAATAGATTAAGAATAATATCGTTAATTACTACTTCTATTAACCTAAGTGATGCAGTAATGCATAATTAATTAAACATTGAATTGACCTACTTGGCAAGACAAAGGATGTAGAGGCATATGACATGTAGCTCCGGTATAACCAGTATCTCTGATAAAAAAAAAGTAAATTAGACTAGTTCCATTGTTTTAAAGAGAATGTTACAATGACAGAATAAATATTATAATTTTTACTTGCCTGCAATCACAGTCAAATTCAGTTGAAGTTTGCTTGCATTTCGATCCATGCTCGCAAGGGTTGGGATTGCAACGATCAAGCATTTGACAACTATCAAAACGGAGAGTTTCCTTACAACAATAATTATCTTTCCAGTCATTGGGATTGTGAAAGTTTCCATCAATTGAGATCTGACGAAGGCATCCAACATAGCCAGAATTAACATTAGAAAGAGATGAAGTTGAAGATGTTTCAAAAACGACAGATGGTGGAAGACCTACAGGTTTTAATGACCATGAATTTAGAATTCAGACCATTTCATTTTTAGGCCAGTATTAATTTGAAAGGTTATATGAATATTACCTCCAAAATGGTAAAGGCCACCGGTAAAAACCTTGATGACCCTAACGGTTTTCACTTCCCTTTCATCAACAGAGAAAGTAATGAGATTCTGACTAATGGTGAAAATGACTCTATGCCATAAGCCATCATTGAAAGTATCCGCAGGAAAGTTATCAATAATAAGCCTGGGTGTTGTATCTGTCGTCATTTCCACCATCAACCTGGATTTTTCTAGATAAATCTGTAAAAAAAATTACCACAATTATTTAATTGTTTACAAACACGCACTTTAATTGAATTATTTTGAAATCATTATTTTAGTAAGTTCAGAAATTTACCTTAAAATAACCTGAGAAAAGAATGCATTAAGTGTCAAATTCGTTCCAAAAAAAAATCCATGAAATTACATTTCAGCAAATATTTCAAAAGGCGAGCAAAATAGTTTTTATTAAAATATAAAACTAACCTTGACTTGTAAATTTGTGGTAGACAATAACCCCATAGTCCTGGTATGTTCTAAATTCGAATGTAATATTCAGTCGTTGTACGCCTTCATAACCCTTAAGTTTTACGTAAGTTCTTTGACTACTTCCTGGAAGGAATGTTACGGGAACAACGTTTGACTCGGGACAGTTGAACACAGTAAAGTTCTTGTAGAATCGGTTCCAATCATCTTCATCTGAAGGATCTCTTCTCAAATTCGAAATGACATTCGAGTCATTCAAATAAAAGTTTTCTATGCAACCGGTAAAATTCTTGGCGATGATCAATCCTTCATCGGGGTTTGGAACAGCTCCTATGTAAAGCTGTATGTGAATAATTTAATTATCAGAATTACTTGTGAAAAAAATCAATATGATATCATTTGGTTATCTATGTTGTACTCGTACAATTTTATCCAGATCTAGCTGCTGGAAGTCTCCTTTGATTGTCTCTTTTACCTCCACCCGATCCACGGTGAAGCTCACTTGATTAAGGAAACGGTTGATGGTAACATCATGCCAAAGATTATCATCAAGCAAAGAGCCAGCAGTGACGGAGGTCATAACATTTGAACCCAAGTTGACATTAAGGACCATACGATTATCAACTAATTGAAGGGCAAAATAATCGCTTTGTGTTCCCTTTGAATAAATGAGAACGCCGTCCGGTAATGACGTTCGGAAGCGAAAGTTGATCACATCCCGACGAGATCTTATGGGGTACCTTGTGAGATTCCTGTAGACAATGGAAGTCCCGTTGAAGGAAATCGTTTCACTAACTGCAAAAAAAAAACAAGCAGAGTTAGTGATTTGAACCAATCTTTTTTCTATTATTGACAATGCCAATCATCTTTTCTCAAGGATTCATTACCATAATCGCATCCATAGAGTTCCACCCTCATGGAAATTCTATCTCTCCACCTTGTGGGGTTGATTCTAATGTACTGAGCAATAATAGGAGTTTGGAAGGTATTGCTGTGTATACTGTTTCCATCCGAGTTACCTTTGAACAGCTACAGAGTTTAAATAAAAACTAGATCAGTAAAAGTGGAATTAAATGCCAGAAAGTGAACAGATTGTGACATCAGATATAAATTTAAGTATTAGATGATGAAGCCCCAAGCCTATTTAAGTGTTAGTAAGTTGCAAATACTTATAATGATGAAAGTAGAGGAAGATTACCTCGCCACTAACTGGATCAGTATAACTTGAAGCGCCCTCAGTGTTAGCAAAACCCCCACCACCACCAAAAGCACTCATCCAATTCTCATTATCATCGCTGTACTGCACATTATACTCGGTCACATAGCTCCCATCATGACCCTTTGTGCCGATTTTTGTAATTTTCTTAATTTTACGAAGATTAATGTACAACGATTGGTAATAATTTGATACGGAAGGCTGCCACGCTAGCGAGCCTTTCCCACTTGCTGTTGCGCTTGATTTAACCGCTACAGAGGAAGAAAGTTGACAGATATTTTATGTGAGGAGGAATTATCATTAGATAAGGAAATGAAGAAACCCGCAGTGTGCATATTAATGAAACACGAGAATTTGAAAGTGCAGACAAAATGAGAAACTCACAAAGCAAAAATAAGTTTCAAATGAAATCAAAAGAAATTAGTCAACAGAATAGCAGAACAAGCATAAATTAAAAACGAACATAAAAAATGATACCTTGTTACTTCCATCGTTTTCCTTGTAGTACGAGTAGTCAAGCTCATTGACCGCGTATAAAATGGAATACTCTTTAACAAACTCAAAGGATTGAGATCTTCCTTGAGTTTCGATTCTTGTAATGTTTTTAATTTTCCCCAAATCTATTTGGAGATATTGATCAAAATCCGAGTTTTCTGCGGTCCATGCATTCCCGTCTTTTACAATTTTAAGTTGTCAGCACAAAACACATTCATGGAACAAAAAATAACGAAAAAAATAGTTTCATGCAAGACGAGAACAAGCAGTTTGAAATCATGCAAAAATGATCCAACATGAATTTTAAAAAAAACACTTAACAACTGAAGGATAAATGAGAAAAGGTTCGGAAAAATAGTTGATCATAATAGCTACACTTACAATACATCCTGGCCTGGTCAGGTCCCCTTCCAGGAAGTTTGCTCGTGGCTGACAATATCGCGTTTGAATCTTCAATCAATGGATACTCACAATACGCTAAAATTTCATATCAATTGACTAATTTTAAAACTGCTGGGAACATTTTATTGTCCCTTTAGACTAGACAATGATTTGAAAGTCATTTCCACTTACTGTCATAACTCCGCGTGCTTCCAAAGAAGCAAAGCAGCATCACTCCGGTAAGAACTTTGCGCTCCATGTTTATTGTCGACATCGCTTACCGCTTCAGATCCCTTTTGCCTTCACAAAGCTTTCACACTCCACTAAAACGTTTTATTTTAATCGTTGTGCTCAGACAATCTCCCAACCTTCCTCATTTTTCCCTAACATCCAGCGTGGTATAATTTAATAAATTCTTTTAGAATTATAAACTACAAAATATTTAAATTAAAAAATTATACTAAACTAATAAGTAGGTTGTGCATAGTTAATATTTGTGTGTATCGTTTCTGTCGACAACTCAAGATTCGTTCGACATCACTTCAGCACACTTCACTCATCAAATTCCGATATAGGAAATCTAACAGGGGAAGCAACACACTCTCATTCAGATTCACTCTTTCCTGTAATAGTTACTTATTATGTAATGTATAAAACACACTATTGTTATTTTGAAAAAAAAGTCTAGCTTATCCTTGCGGGGCGCGGATTGACTGTTTCATGATTTCAGCCTGCTGAAATGTTTCAACCCAAAAATATTTGTGGAAAATGAAAATGACTAAGCCGTCTGGGCAGCTAAATATATGTGATGTGATACATGTAAAGCTTAAAGCTTTTGTGGATAAAAAAATGTAAAGCTATTTCTCTTTGATCACATCACCGTTTCTTTTTTTCTCTGACTAATACTAAAGTAATACAAAAAAACCGTTTACACACAAAACTAGCATTCACTCGCTCGCATCACATCATCACAAATACAAAAAAATACAACACAACAACGTTTAATACTTTTTTTTATTTTCCACAGACTAGATTGCAGGTGAAGTTGTTCCCAATGTACAGGTGTGTGTTCTCCCGTACAAAACTTCACTATTATTTTTTACATCACAGATCAACATCAACCCTTCCCTATGGTATTAATGGTGTCTGAAATGTAAACCCTTTTTTACTGCTGAAATGATCAAACAAATTCACACTTTAAGCTGCTCTTGTGTTGTGCTCAATGCTCGCTCGTTCAGAGTATACCTCTAATCCAGTCTAAAACTCGGGGAGCTTAGCTCAGTTTAGTTGCAGCTCACTACTCATCTTTTCTTCTCATCATTGTCTTCATCATCATTTGCATTTGTAGAGGGGAAACAGCTCTAACCACACAGTTGTGAATGCATTCGAAAGGAATAGTTTTCATGTTAGGATTTATTGGATACAATCCCCGAGAAGGCTCCATAGCTATAGCTTTTTGCGTGTACAGAAAAAAGTCCTCCAGCACTTTTTCCCCCTAGTTATTAGCCAGCTAGCTAGAGCTATTTTCTGATTTTAAGATAATATTTGTGTTACCACGCTGCCACTGATATACTAACTTCCTCTTTTTTGTGGAGAGGAAAGGAAATGAAAAAGAGTATGTGCCTACACACANAGAAGGCTCCATAGCTATAGCTTTTTGCGTGTACAGAAAAAAGTCCTCCAGCACTTTTTCCCCCTAGTTATTAGCCAGCTAGCTAGAGCTATTTTCTGATTTTAAGATAATATTTGTGTTACCACGCTGCCACTGATATACTAACTTCCTCTTTTTTGTGGAGAGGAAAGGAAATGAAAAAGAGTATGTGCCTACACACACACGCAGATCTCAAGCGAGCAAAATTTACACAATGATTTTCCGTGTCGCTTTTTTATTCTTTTCTCTTAGTTGATATATGTACTACGTCTACTCAACGGACGGAAGAGAAGCATAGCTTGGCTCACTTTTGGAGATGTTTAATGTTATAAAGTGACAGCTAAAAATGTATGGCGCTTTTATAATAAAAAAGAATGATTCCAAGAGTGTTTGAGATGTTCGACTTTCTATTTCCTATTATCCCGTTCCAAAATAATATGTATTCTTATTCGCATCGCATCATCCTGGACTGCATGGAAACTTTATTTTATTTCGCCTCAGTGAACACATTCTTTTCACTCTAATTCTTTTGCGCTCGCTTTGCGTTTTCTTCCTTGGTAGTAATGATATGTCCATTGGTAGCAGTTTGCATCTTCCATGAGGAGTTCTTTCTTCATGAATGCTCCTTTGGAGCTGGTCCATCAAGTTTTGCTGTTTCATTTCATGGTGTGTGATACAATATTAACAGAACGGTTTTTAATACTGGTTTGGTGGAAAGGCATATCTCGTGGCTTGAAGACAAGTCTTGCAGTATTGGAATAGTAGCATGAGGGGAAACATCATCGGCTGATGTTCCTCGTTCCTCACCATCAGTACAGCAATGCCGACAAACACATGTTCCCGTATCTTTTAATGCGTCAATTAAGGCTGGTGTGAGATGGGAGATCTGAAGAAATCCGCATGCATGTGATCCATGAAAACAGAGCTTTATCAAACTGTTATGCAACTTTAAGTCATTCAAACGGAATAATGAGAGGTGCAGCAATCTGGCAAGTCAAAATTAGGTGATATGACATGGTTTCCGAATAATATTGTGTAATCGTGCGGAATAATATTCCACGTCAAATGCAGAAGAAAAAATTAGCTCTTGTTTTTGACAGTCAGATTGGATCATAGAAATGATAAAAAAAAGCTCGCGAATAATATAATTCTTCCAGTTTTTTCATCTTCCCATCACAGCAATTTTTTATTTCAGAGAAGCGACATACTTTTTGTGTCGTGAATTTGTGAATTTTTATATCGTGCATCAAAGGAGAAAAATAAAAATAAAATGTCCGCATTCAGTTTAACAAGAGCAACCTTATCCAGGTCTAGTAGTCACCTTTTGAAAAAATGTCAGCATGGAGCTACCGCTACTGCTGCAAACCCTTTTGGAAGATGCTTTGCGTCTTCATTTAACATAATGGATGCCCTCAATTTGGATGGGCTGTTAACTGAAGAGGAAAGAAAAATTCGGGACATGACTCACGACTACGCACAAAGCAAGCTAGCTCCTAGGGTACTCAAGGCAAGTAGGGATGAAGTGTTCCATAGAGAAATTTTCAATGAAATGGGAGAACTTGGATTGCTTGGATGTACTTTAGGGTAGGGATTTTTCCAACTACATATTAAAAGCCCAAATTTATCTATCCCACTTTAATTGTGTGTGCTTTTTTTCTTTCTCCTAATAATATTTGTTATGTCTGGAATTTTTAAAGGTATGGTCAAGAACCCGTTTCCAGCATAAGCTACGGTTTGATTACACGGGAAGTGGAGAGAGTAGATTCTTCTTACCGCTCTGCTCTCTCGGTGCAGTCAAGTTTAGTAATGTACCCTATTCATACCTTTGGCTCAGAGGAACATAAGAAAAAGTACTTGCCGAAATTGGGATCAGGAGAGTTTGTAGGAGCGTTTGGACTCACAGAACCGAACTTTGGCTCAGACGCCGGGGGCATGCAAACGAAAGCGAGATTAGATGGAAACGATTACATTCTAAATGGTTAGCGGCACAAGACTTGCTATAAGATCAATACAAATATGCTTTATGAAGTAGGAGGAGAAAGGTGAAACAAAGTAATTATGTGTACGTCAAAAACAGGTTCCAAAACTTGGATTACCAATAGCCCTATCGCTGACGTCTTCGTAGTTTGGGCAAAGGACGACCAGAATGTAATCAGAGGATTTATACTTGAGAGAGGAATGAAGGGTCTGTCAACTCCAAAAATTGAGGGAAAGTGGAGCTTACGAGCGTCTGCCACTGGAATGATCGTAATGGAAGACGTGAGGGTGCCAAAAAGTAACATGCTTCAAGCCCAGTCACTTAAAGGCCCGTTTATGTGCTTGAATAATGCGAGGTAGAACAGGCAATAAATTAGTGCAAGCGTGGATAGCATTTTTCATGTTATGCAATTATTTTTAATAGATTTGGAATCGCACTAGACCTTATTGTAGAAAGCTAAAAATCTGTCAAACTGTTGTATTTTCGTAATAGCGTCATAAACCAAATAAAATTAAAATCTTTATTACAAAAATAGTCATAATAATTATTTCATCATTATCATCCTTGTCTAAGGACAATCATAAAAGCATATGAAATAGAATCAGCCCAAAGATGGCATTTGTTTTGCATTGGGATGTGCAGGAAGCTTTAACTCAAATTGGGGAAAGCTGAAACACGAGAGATTTTTTTTCATTTTTTACCATTAGTTTTTAACATAAATGACTGCTGTATTTCATAATACTACCATCTTCCATAAATGTCCTTAAACTATGGTATTTGTTCAATTTGATATCGCAAATCTTCAAACTGTATGAAGGTGGCTGTATGAAGTAAGTCACTGTTATTGCAAAAGCTGTCTGGAAACTTTAAAATTAAGTAATAAAATATCGAATCATAATGGAAAAAGTTCATGGCTAGAAAAATAACTTATCAGTCACGTTTCATCAGTTCAGTTGCTGAGAACTCAGACTGCGCACTTTTACCTAACCACTTTTTTACTTTGGTGATGTTTGTCTTTTCCTGTTTTATTCATGCAATAGTTTTGCAACTACTTATTTGAATTGTCGTCAATCAAAATGAACGTTAAAAACAGCAGATACTCTTCATAGCTATGTCGCATAAACGATTTGTTGGTTCGAAATTATTTTTGGTCGATCCGAGACCATTTTAAAGCATTTAAATTTTATAGAAGAAAACACTACAGATTACAATACAGAGGAAGATGGTGCCAAGATGAAAATGAAGGATGCGATCCTGATCATGGTGCATAGATATGAGGAAATAAGTTTTCAAAGAAATTGATCTTGGTCTCATCCTTCATTGAAATTCATAAACTAAATAAATTCATCAAGATCAGAATCCGGTAAAATATAATCATAAAATCTTACAGAGACATTGTCACTTTGTTTTTAATGAAATTCACGCGCTACTTTTATGTACGTAGTGATTTTAGTTCCCTCAAAAACCTGCTTTCGTAACATATTCCAATGACACTGAAATTTATGCCCGATCAGATGTACGCACATATTATGACGATTTAAATTAACGTCTTATCCTTGTACATATCTACACTGAACCATATTCGATTGAGAGCAGTTTAGAGGAAACGAAAAAAATGACTATTTTCTCATTAGTAAATTCTGAAATGACACTCTCTATGCAAGTATCTGTGTTCTGTGTAGATCTTCTTTTCCTTGTATTTTGCTCTAAGGCTTGAATAAATATAAATTAATTACCTGATCGAAAAAGGCAGGCGGCAGTATGGCCAAATGATTAAAGCAAATAAAAAATATGAAGCGTCCAACTAAATTTTTAAACAAAGGCTTCGTTCTAAAAATAAAATATCCTAAAAACAAGACCTCTAGTATTAAAGCAAGTAAAAAGGGAAGAGGATGATTTTATTTTAAAATGAAACAAAGTTTACGTACATGAAAATGTAAAAAGTTTTTATTCTGCCTACTTCGTCAGTATCGTCACATTGCCAAGAAAGTTGGACAAAAACTCTTGATTTCTTAGTACTTATTCATTGATGCACACAAAAGCAAACTCTTTCATCATTCGTTCATATTCTATCATCATGTACATTTCACTTTCTCCCATGTAATTTCGTCTCTCTAATTCAATAAATGTCATTTTTTGCAAAATGAAACTCTGAAGCTACTGCGATAAAAAAAGGTGATCATTGATCATGCATGTAGCGAATGTTTCCTCCGTTTCTTTGGGTATACAATAGCTATATCATTATCGTATCGCTTGCCTGATATCATTATCGCGGGTCACATTGCCCGGTAGTGAAAATACGATTAATCTAAAACGTTGTTATTGTGACCGTGCGGACTGCACTGGAGTGAGTGAGTTGTGACAGTGTGAGGAAGTTTTGCTTCGAGAACTTTATGAAATGTGATGTTGATGATGATCATGATCATGATGACGAAGTCAGTTATCGTCTACATTGCAAAATATAATAAAAAAAGCCTCTGCAATATGTTTTTCCAAGAAACATGAGCATAATAAATGTAGAAGTTGTTGGATGCGTTATACCTGAGAATATGTCATATTATTTGCCCGTGTATAAAAATGAAGTGAAAAAGTCAAACCTTGTCTTCAGGGACAATTCTATCTCCGATCCAGGCACATGTTTGTAGTAGCTAGGAGCTTAGAGGGAACGAACAAAGTCAAAAAAAGGAAAAATATAAACGCTTTGAGATTTGGGCCTGATTTTTTTTCTATGAAAGAATAACAAGAACGGTAAGAAAGGAGCCAAGTGCCAGTGTCAGAAAGTAGCTAAATCCCAATAGTCCGTCGCGATCTCATTCTTTTCTCATGTCTCCAGTTAAAAAGAAACAACCCACGGCGACTCTTTGTCAAGCTTAAGTTTTTTTGTTCCTTTTTGCATAAAATCCAAAACATGCCTAGAGAAACATAAAAGGTTTTGAAAGAATATTAATAAGCAAACAAACGTTAATAAGCGAACACGCACATCAGTTTAAATTGTTTTCTTTAAGTGTGTAACAGTGACTTTGCTCAGAGTTCATGAAAACAGCGAAAAATTTAGTTCGGTCTCGTGGGATAACTTTAGGATGGACGAGGATACTCATCCCAGTTTCCCCAATCACTTGGGAGACTCTTCCCCTCTCCTCTTTGGTTTCTTCAGTTTAATCGCCGGACCAACTCTAGATGTTGTTCGGCAAGTATTCAAGCTGTGTCGGTGGGATGTTGTCGTGACTGTTGTAGTTTTTGGTGGTGCGAGTTATCTCATCTGGTACCTGTTCTTCCGGCCATTTAACTTATTCCGAGTAAGTAAACTTGTGTCATTTGAATAATGCGCATTACAATACAATTTCTTCGCTACATCATACAAAAAAGGACTTTCTTTGTTTTTTATATTTAATTTTATCACATGTTTAAAGTAGAAAAACGTGTGCATTCCATCTTCATAAAACAGAGTTACTGGGTCCAAGTCCAAACAAAAAAAAGATTTTTTTAGGTCGAGGGTTACTTATACATAAATGGGAAAGTAACAATAATAAAAAAAAGCCCAACCATGCTGCATTGCAGGACTCTGCAGAGATCATCAGTATAAAAAAGTGAACACATGAATTTTATCGATAATAAACACTCGCATACACTTTACCTACCAATACGAAACCACCGCCGACATTCATTCAGGGCTCATTCATAAAGCCAAGAACTGGCCACGGAATCAAAACCATGCTTTCCAGAGTAAAATAAAAGTTACTCTTAAGTTCTAATACTACTACGTCTCCAATCGGAAGGTTTCAGATTGCCCCGAAAATAAGAAATGCTTAGGAATGCAAACTTTTTTATTAACGATAGGATTTTGTTTGCTGACGACATTGGCTAGTAGTAATACCTAGTAATGTCTAAAAAAGTGCATGCTGGGAATATAGCAATTGGTGCTTATTGCTTTCTCTGATCATGATCTAGTTTCATTTCTTCTACGTCACTGTAAATAGGGCAAAACTTTCCCTCAGACTTTTCATTCCAGTTAATGCATGCATTGAACCAACATCAAATTGACAACCTATAAAATACAAGCGCAATCCTGAGACCCGCTATAGTTTTTTTATTTGTTATGTTTACCTTTTAACAGGATTTTACCGAGTTGGGGTTTGAACAAGTTTCCAGAGGAGGACAGTACAAGAGTAATGCCGCCAAAAGAAACGTGATAAATGAATACAGAAGAAGAAGAAAAATTGGAGAGTTACCTCCGTCTTTTCCAAATGGCTGGTTTGCTATTCTCGAGTCTGATGAACTTCCTGTTAGGACTGCAAAGGAGGTGGATGCATTAGGTACATGTATAGATATTAATGATTCCTGACACTGATATTACCCAGTCTCATTTCTCATTAAATTAACTTTTATTACGCCCTATCATACCCATACCTACACAGCATCGCCTTTTATACGACAAGAAAAAGTACGAAGAGAAAGCGCCTCTCGTCATTCATAATTTCATTATGACTCTACATTCTGCAATTACAACAAAAAACAAAAGAAAATGGAAATCATACAAAACGAAATTATTTTTCATTTATGACGATGATTTATGGTCTCATTTCGGTGACTACTGTATTATGACTCTCACGATCATGATTATGCGATGCTTCCTCTGTTCTTTCGTTCAGTTTCATAAATGGAAATGACATGTTTTGGCTCAACATAAGTTTTTGGTGAAAAAGAAACAACAAAATAACAAAACATTGGAATTTCATTCACATTTACACTCATTATGTTATGTTGTACTGTACCAATTTATAACTGTCAAAACCATTCACAAGAAATGGAGGCATAACTATTTTTATTGTTCCAATCTAATATTAAATTTGATTATTGACAAAAATCTAGGTCTGAACTTGGTCGCGTGGCGCGGAGAAAGTGGAAAATGTTATGTAGCGGACGCATACTGTCCCCATTTGGGAGCTCATCTTGGCATTGGGGGAAAAGTTCATAAAGACTGCATTGAGTGTCCTTTTCACAGTTGGTCATTCGATGGATGCACAGGGAAATTGACAAATATACCTTACGCTGACTCAGGTAGTTTTCCCCTTTATTTTCCTGACATTTTCTCTATGATGGAACGGAATGTCTTTGCCTGTCCATCAGTTGGTCATTCGATGGATGCACAGGGAAATTGACAAATATACCTTACGCTGACTCAGGTAGTTTTCCCCTTTATTTTCCTGACATTTTCTCTATGATGGAACGGAATGTCTTTGCTTGTCCATTGAGTTCTCTAGTCATTTATGTGCGCTTATGAAAATACATGAGTGACTCACTTCGTTTCATACGACATGTATTTATTTCATCGTAGTTCCTGAATTTGCAAAATTGAAAATGTGGACCATTACCGAAATGTATGGGTTTATATATTTGTGGTACCATGCGGAAAACGAGGAGCCAAATTGGTTGCCCGACATTGTAACGGAAGTGGAGTCAAAAGCGTGGAGGTACCGAGGACGCTCCGAGTTTCGTGTGGCTTGTCATATTCAAGTAAGGGAATAAGGTCTATATATTTAATACGCATATTGTATTTCTTATGAATGATACATTTGAACAAAAGGGTGGAAAATGGCACAGGAGACTAATTTTCTCTTTTAATCAGGAGATTCCAGAGAACGGACCAGATGTAAATCATTTGAATGTTGTCCATACTTCTCCAATTTTAAATGGAACGCATCCAGATGAGTCAACATTTGAATGGAAATTTGTGAAACATGTCTGGAACGCAAACTGGAGTCCGAATGCTGAGCCTCGACAGCATGAAGCTGTTCTCAAAGTTCATCATCACATTAGCCTGTTTAATAAAATTCCATTTTTCCATATTGAAGTGGACGTTCGCCAGGTATACTTATTATTTGCATGGCATATATAATTTGAAATGTTGAATTTGTCGTATTTGACTTAACAAATTTTGATCATAAACATAGGTAGGTCCTGGGATTGTATTAATGAAATTTGAAACGATATTCGGTAAAGGTATTCTGATTCAAAACGTCGTCAGCATGAAGCTGTTCTCAAAGTTCATCATCACATTAGCCTGTTTAATAAAATTCCATTTTTCCATATTGAAGTGGACGTTCGCCAGGTATAAGTACTAATTATTTGCATGGCATATATGATTTGAAACGTTGAATTTGTCGTATTTGACTTAACAAAATTTTGATCATAAACATAGGTAGGTCCTGGGATTGTATTAATGAAATTTGAAACGATATTCGGTAAAGGTATTCTGATTCAAAACGTGACTCCAATGGAACCATTGCTACAACGTGTTACCCACAGATTTTATTCTGCCCCAACTTTCATACATCCCTTAGGACTTTTGATTCTACATGGTGAAGCCACACAGGTCGGAGGAAAAGTTTTTAAATGTTTTGTTTATGTTGGTAGACCAACGTCATTGAAAGGTATAAAAATGTTTTTTTATGATGCGGTTCCAGATATCACGAGATATACGGATCTGGAATAGAAAAACATTCATTCATCGCCCAATCTTGACTAAAGAAGATAAACCAATCAAATTGTTCCGCCGGTGGTACTCACAATTCTACTCGAAAAATAGTCCAAGGTTTACTTTAAACTCGGAAGTGACGTCAGCTCAGAAACTTGACTTTTAAGGATTCTTATTATCCTGTCTAATTTTTTATTCATTTTGACTTGTCATTTTTAACTCAAACATTTTTGATTTTATGCTCTATCAAATAATGAGCAAATACTACTCAATTTAATACGTAATTTGTTAAATTCAACAACAGAAAGCAACCTTTTGGTAAAGGTACTCTCACAACGATAAAAAAAACTTCCTTTACGGTACCTGATACTCAAACACAACACAAGCGTTACACAACGCATATTACAGTTCAATACCAGTGGAATGAAATAGGAAAACGACTGAAACACGCGTGAACAGATTATAATATGATTAATGGTAAATTGTAAACTATCATAAGGTATACAAACTACATACTATATATTATCTATCATACCTAATATTGGTAGCGAATATCTTTACAACTAAATCGGGAACCAATCATCGTTTAATTGAATTACCTACGCGTATAAATGAGAAAATAAACCGAAGATTTTAAACTACACTGCAAATACATTATACGTTTAATTTCTACAGATTAATTACATCAAAACGAGTGCGTACAAATCTAAAAGCTATAATAATAAATGCATCGAAAGTCAAAAATGAAGTTCATAGATAGGTATTTTAGTTCAGCCGGAAGGGAAAGTGTAGAGAGTATAGTATACTTGGGTCATTTTCAAAGTTCAAATAAAATTTACGACTGTGCATACGGGACGAGTAACATAAATAAAAATTAGAAGAATATTTACAAGCATCATTTGCATGCCTCTCGGCATAATTTGTGCACGCTGCATCTTTGGCAGCATACACTCATGAACAGTTAGCAATACATAACCAATTCATAAAATGAACATGACATACAGAAAGTTTTCTAATGAAATTTATAGTTTATGCCGAGGTGAAACGAACTGAAATAACTCGAACTCTCGTTGTGTTCGCAAACATCTCACGCCTATATTACTTGAGATTTTGTCAGACTTAAGAACCGTCACCATGAATGGTAACTAAATGTCTACATGTAAAATTATTATGCAATCACATCACAAAACAATGACTAACGGTAGAGTCGACAAAAGTCCTTGACACTTCGGGATAACTCTTTCGGACTTCTTGCACTGAAAATGAAAAGTAAGAGATTCACGTTAATTTTTGTTAAAACTAAAATCACAGACAACTAAAAAAGAAAATGATATCAATTTACCCAGTAGCTTGCTTGTGAAAATTTTCCAACTGTTGTAAAGTTGCCGCTTGAGTACCAGCTGGAGTTTTAGCAGGCAATCGATTGAGCGCGCTTTCAAGCCATACAGCATATTCCTATAATTAAATTTGATATTTATATTGATATACCACATGCGTAGTGTTAAACAGAATATTAGCAAAATCCGCAAACCTTTGGCATTATTTCCTTAATTTCATACATCAGCTCACATATATCTCCAATCGTATAAGTTGGTAATTGAAATATAACTCCATAAATGAGCATAGATATTAAATTAGGTCCGTTTTGAATCATTGTGTCCCTAACTAATGATTTCCGTTCTGCATAATCAGGATAGTCGGCGTGACGTCTGCCTGCATGAACTAAATCGAACAAAAATTTAACAACAGATACATTTGCCTCTCGGTGATCAAGTTGAGTGGCTTGGGTGGCACATTGAACCAAAGTACCAAGAATTTCGGATTTTAATAAAGCGATGGGACAGCGTTGTAAAAATCTGAAAATTGCCGAATATAAATGCAAAGTTAATTTACTTTTAAATATATAACAAATGTTCTAACTTCTTGTAACGAAAGACAAAAACTGCAATGTTTTACCTTGTGCATAGACGGAAAAAATCATCAACAGTGTCAGGATTGTTTTTCAAACCACCAGGCTCATTTAGCAGAACAAATGTAGGAGGAATAAATGCAGAAAGCATTTGAAGAAGACCATCGACGCATTGGGGCTCTTCACCATATTCATCAACCAGAATTGATCCAAGATATAGGAAACAGCTATGATGATGAGTGGTATACAAGGACACGAGTTGCATCACCAAAGGCTCGAGAAATGGGTGCGAATGTCGTCCAACACACCGAACGGCATATCGAACACAACGGCAAACTCTTTCCATGACCCTTGAATCTGCTTGATACTTATTGAAAACCTTTGAGAGTACGGGCCACACATCTTCACAAATGGCAATCTTGCACGGATGTTCTTGCGCATCGCCCCGACGATTATGTTGCACGGAAGTGTTTCTAAATAATGCTGCTAGTCTGTCAATCCAAAAAGTTGGATCGTTCCTTGTTCCCTTTTGGTATGGCGAACCGGGAGTTTCAGTCTAAAACGGATTCAAAATTAATTCTGATAGTCCAAACGTAACATGGTTTAGTTTCTTCTATAATAATCTAGAGTTTACTCACATCACACAATTGATTCAATGGCTGTAACTGAGCCCAGCAAATTTGTCGTATAATTTGGGATAGCTGATCTTGTGGAAGTATTCCAACCACGTGTCCCACTCCTTATAACCAGAAATGAATTATTGAATGCGTCCATGTATAAGCAAAAATACAAAAAATACCTTTAAGAAGGCCAACGACTGCTTCGTTGCACACGTTGTAAGTGTCTAACTGTCCCACAATAGACAACAAATTAGAAATATAACGTCCTGCTATATGATTCGCACAATGTTGGCACACATTCTAAACACAAATTAAAATTAGGTCCATTATTTTTTTATATTCAAAACGATAGAATGTTGATACTGTTCTTGTAAAAATACATACTTGGAGAGCTCCCGCAGCTGCACTACTGCAGTCCTTTTCAGGCAAACTGCTGACGAGGAAATTCATAGTATTTTCTAAGAATTCATCTGGATGTCTGCTAAGCCAATTAGACATTCCTCCTAGGAATCTTACAGCGGAAATTTTCAAGCAAATGTGTCGCCAATCATTAAAATTTAGTACACCTGCCATAATCGGTCTAACCATCGTTGAGTCCCTCCTAAGATGAACAAAATTCACACTTGAACACATAAAATTATGAATATGAACAGAAGAAAGACGAAATTATATTTATTAACTCACGTATCAATTGACTTTGCAACATGGTACATGAGAAACAATGCGGATTCTTTGCATTCCCAGCTATTTTCCGACAAGAAAAGTTGTCCCAGTTCATGAAATACTTGTTCGCTATTTACAATGAACATAACGTCCTCGACTAGTTCAGATGCCTTTCTTCTGAATTCATAAAATTCATCCGTGGTACTCAGAGGACCTTCCTACAAAATTAAACAAATTGCAAATACATGATTAAGTAATTGGGCTGTCACATATTCAGAACAATTTCTTATTTCTTACGTGATCGGGTTCCATTTGGCAATGTTTATATAAAGCTACAACTAGTCTTTGAGCATAACTGCGGAAAACAGAATTGAGTGAATCATCATGAGCATGATATAAATCTTCCGTCAGTCTGTACCAAAATCCGAACGTGAGTTCAGCAACCTAAAAATAAAGTTTCATTAATAGCCTCATACTCATTCATTCAACTTGAATCATACACAATTAAAAATATTTGAAATTGTATTTTTATTACATCGTAGTCGTGATGACCTTCACAAGTTAAAATATGATTGATGATGTGAATAGAGTAATGAGGATCCCTCCAACTTCTTAGCATGTATGGAATCATACTTTCTCCGTACTCCGTAAAGATGCGGCAGTAATTCATAACTCTATAATTAAATTTTTAAATTACAAACAATTTTAGACACCATCAAAATTACTGAAACGCCAGATTATACAAAAAATAGTGTTTTTAGTATATCACACATACTTGTCTTGATCTTCTTCTGCCACAGAATAATGATATGCTTCTTCAAAGCTAACAATGGACGAGTATAAGTTTAGCTGAAAATTTTGCAGCTCTAGTGCATTATTGTTGCTTGACGCGTCAATGTCTGGAACAACTTCTATAACGGCACATATGCAATCCGTAGCTGCTGTGTGAATTTTATGACCGCACTATAAAAAACAGGTGAGGGTAGAGTTAGAAACGGACCAATTTTCATAATTGAAATGTTGCAAGTTTACACTTATGATATGACTTGCCTTTCCACTTCGAAGATTTTCAACTACGTATCGTAAAACACCTCCTTGTCTATCACTACAAAAGCATTCGGGATTGGATGTGACCCACGAAGCAAAGCATCGCAAAACACTCACTTTCATTAACTCCACGGGAACTCCTGGAGGAACAGTAGGTCCTAAACTAACACTCAAGCATTGCTGGAGAAAATTTAGTACATTAGGAGACGCTGCTTCCAGTTGAGAAATAACTTGATTTCGTCTATTTTCCCCTAGATGAAGCTTCCTAGAGTGAACCTCTTCAGGCAATAATGTAAATATTTCTACAACAGGCCACCAGTGGCTGGAGTCAGACAAAAAGGTTCCAAGTAAATGACTAATTGCATCCGCCCAGGTGCTTGCTTGAAGCATCAAATGAGCTACAGCTAAACACAATTGCGTTACTATTATATGATCTGTATCAGGAGTTATTGCGGCAACATGTTGAAGCAAGGAGTCTCGCAGTGAAATGTGGGCTTCTACCGGGAGTTCATGAAAATATTCCTGTAAAAAATTAAGGATTCTAATAGAAATTTGAGACATTAAATAACTATAAGGAAACATTTACATCAACAATAAAAGCTTACTTGGATTTTTGTCCTTAGGGTATGGGCACCAAAATAACAGGAATATAAATCAACCTTCTTATGCAAAAGTTGATCCGCTATTTCCCAAGCCTTCACCTGTGTGACATAAATCAAATAGATCGGAGTGAATTTTCAATGTAATATTAATAAAATAATAATAGTAATTTTCAATTGATATACAAAAGAACAAAGTTTAGTGAGCAGCTTACAGAACGCTGGAATTCATTTAGCCAAGCACTAGCTGCCTGCTTTTCACTGATTGGTATTCCCATGCTGTCATTATTCTTCACCTGTGTGGCATAAATCAAATAGATCGGAGTGAATTTTCAATGTAATATTAATAAAATAATAATAGTAATTTTCAATTGATATACAAAGGAACAAAGTTTAGTGAGCAGCTTACAGAACGCTGGAATTCATTTAGCCAAGCACTAGCTGCCTGCTTTTCACTGATTGGTATTCCCATGCTGTCATTATAAAGCGTTTGAACCGCCCTATAAACTTGATCCAAATCCACTTGAGACTCCCCGGCCATTATGATTTTCGCTACTCAGTATCAGTTCGTCAAAAAATCTAAACAATCAAATCAATAAATAAAGTTGTCCTGAGAATACTTACATGAGCTTTTCATAAAAAGACGACCTCAATGTGACAAACTTACCTCTTCCTGTCCTGAGTTCACACACAGCAAAGCAATACCTTTACCGTCACGTCCAATTTTCTGAGAATAGTAACAGTCCTAAAAATGAACCAGTTTTCCAGGTAAAGTCTCATTTCACAACCACTTTTTTATTTAAAGTAATATACCTTCTTGCATGTCCAATAACTGCAAGTATGTCATTTATTAATTTATATTATTATTCCTGGATTGCCTCTCACTGCAGAAAAGAGCACATGTTTTGTTAAGGCGGGTAGGGGTACTGCATAAAATCTTTTTTAATTGTATTACCAAACTTTAAAACCATTTAAATCAATGTACTTTATAGAATGTTTTGTTTATTGTGCGAATAGAGAGTAGGTTCTTTTCTCAAACTAGACTACATTATCGCTCCCCGCCCTCTCTAACTCTACCTTGTAATTTTGTGAACAAATCAAAAAGTTTTAGAATCTTAAAAATTCCATCTATTTATTTTTGTTAATCCTCAAGGGCTAAACTGTACAAATGCAAAACTAGGGAGATTAAAAATTGAAGACCTATAACAAGAGATCATATGAGAAGGAAGTAGGAAATGAAGAACCGAACCAACGAAAAAAATCATCCAAAGTGATGACAAGTTTATATGTTCAAGTTATTCAACTGCATTGACCAAAGTGTGTTTACTTGGTCTTGGCTCCTGCTCCTACCTTTTACTTGAGATTTAGATACGTACATGTATTGCATTATTATTATCCCACGTTGATTATAAGAACGAACCAAAACGAAAATAGTTTTCTTCCTTGAGCCATCCAATACCCAAATCCAAGCCAGCCAGAACCACGACCACGAGATGACTGCACTTCACTATTTCATTTCATTTTGCACGAAGTCAACAAGACCTTCATTTTTTTAGAGCGCACGTTAGACTTGACAAACTGCTACATCGTATCGTAGCCATCGTAGGTAATGATCGTGTTCGTTATATTCACTAAACTTTATGTACAATCGCAAAACTTCATTGATAGAAGTTATGGTAAAAAAGGAGAATGAGAATTCCCAATTGAAATAGGTAGACAAATATCACGCAAATGGAGATCTTTGTCAAGGTTAGTGTAGATCTTAGTGTAACGCAGTAAAGCGTTTCGATACAATAATAATGAGTAAAAAAGTTATTGTAATGTTGTTTGCCCTAGGCTGCAGTTGTCCATATCGTAACGTAACTGAAAGTTTTTGCATAAAATATTGTCATAAAATGCCAATTTTGAGAGCCAAATTCATCAAAGAGTAGAAGAGTGCGACTGCGAGCGAGTGACATGACTTATTTTTACAGTCATTTGGCTAGCTAGCTAAAATGTTCGGTTTGAAACTCTACAAATGGAAAAACGGCATTGAGATCAATGACTGATGAAAGAACGATAAAATAATGCTACATACAAAATACTCCTTTCCAAATCTATTTAAAATTCTAATCTTCGTATTGCATCACATGCAAATTGCCAGAATGCATGTCATGCCATATTAGTCGCAACTTCTTCATGAATCGACGGCCAATGTAAAAATGAAACGTTTGCTTGATTTAAACTCAATTAATTATATGAATGACGATTCGGCTATTAGTAATTACAGCTTGTAAATTAATTTATTATCTTAAATTCGACCTTCAACTTGAATTACCAATTGCCATCTACCGTATTCTCTCATTTAACGTAAGAAAAACGCCGTACCATAAGTTTTTTTTTGTGAAAATTATAGTTTATTTATAGTTGAAAAGATTAATTATTAATTACATTAGGACTGAATAATCGAAATGAAAATCAATGTAAAGGAAGATGTCAAAATAATTATGCATCTTTGATAGATTAAATTGATTCAATTCATGGTTGCATCAACATCTGTCCAGTGCCCAGTATCGTCGGGACTGGACAATTGCGGTGTGATACCACTTTCTTCGCTTTCTTTTCTGATCATTTTAAAATATTCTCTTTCATGTTAGCTTAAAGGTCCTTTCCATCATCTCGCGTTGTCTGTCCGTGTGATCTGTAAAATTAGTGAACAAAGGATTAGGTTTCAGCATTTAGCAAAACCAGCCATCTATAAATAAATTATTCTCTCCAGTGTCCACAGCACACTCCGTCCACATCCACCAATCAATCCAGTGTGTACAGTGCCGCGGTGAAGGTGAAAGCAATTCTTCCGACCAAGCAAAATTCGCCGAGTTGGCCGGCTTATAAAAACGCACTGTGGGATTGAGAAATTGAGCTAAAAGGGTTGAAAAAAACCAACTCGATCTTTTATTTTCCCATTCCCATCAGAAAGACAGATACAGACAGAAAAGCGGCCAAAAAAAAGAATAGCCGTGCTGCGTTTTGGGTATTATAGCAGAGCGAGAAAAAGCTTCTTGATACTTCTTTTCGATCCCATCCTCATCACTATCATCATTCCTCCATGCATCCATCCTTACTTATCCTTGGTTTAGTTTAGTTTACTACACAATATTATTATTATATTTGTTCGTATGAATGAGATCCAGAGAAGAAGAGAGGAAAAGAGCATTAGTAGAAGAGGATGGGATCGGGAAGGGAATGACAAATATGTAAAGGTACATTTCTTTCATGCACAAACATCTACATCTAGTTGTATTTACGTATTCGAGTTTTTTTACATTTGTCTTGCATAAAAACGAACACCTTATGTAGAGTGAATAATACTACACAAGAGCTATTCTAATATATTCTTGAAGATACACGGCTTCATTTAGCTTTATTCGTCAAATATGCAGTAAAAACACTGAATAACTAATTTTTAGTCTGAGACAAGCGTAAATAAAGTTAAAATTGACGCAGGTCAAACTAATGCATTTGATCATGACATCGTGAAAGCGGGTAAAATTGTTAGCTTTGTGCACTTAAGTCAGGTGCTTTTCGATTTACATTTGTAGTACACCTAATAAAAAGTCCATACAGATTAGATTGGCGACATGGCGTTATTTATTAAAAAATATAGTTAATTTTTCTTTGCAGGGTTTGGAGACTGGAGGCATAATATTAGGTTTCGTTTGGTTATTTTCCATTTCGACTTCGGTCTTTTGCGTTGCGTGCTCAGCAGTGCAAAGGATCACCTGTAGGAGTCACTTTGAACTCACGTTCTGAAGAGCGTTGAATGCAAAATGCAGGCAACCATGAGAGTAGCGATGCCCTTACGGGTACACCAGATATGGGACGCCATATCCCACAGCGGTCCTAATCAATTGATGGATTTTGAGAAGCTAATGTCTGTGCTGAAATCAATGCACAAGTTGCCACAAGGTTAGTTATGTCCGCTTATTACAAAAGTAACTGAGTATTATCTATTCAATTACATATATTATTTTACAGTTATTGGCAGTTTTCTCCTAATGCATAACACATCAACTGGAAAACATGATAAAATGTTTTTTTTTTTTAAATTTTACAGATGAACTAAACCACGAACTAAACTATGCTATCAAGGATGGTTTAGTGATTTCTGAAGCTGTTGAGACTCAAAGACGGGAGGAAACCGAAATTTACAAGATTCCCGACGCAGCTTCCATTTTGAAAGATAAGAGCAGTCATGACTGGTACTGCTTTCAATGCCACCTTGGGGGTCAAGTAGTAAAATGCGAAGATTGTCATCGTGTGTATCATTTAGACTGTCTTCCGGAAGATCGGAAACCAGAGAAAGATCTCTTTGTCTGCCCCGCTTGTCATGTAAAAAAATTAATTAATTTTAATCGATTGGCTTTGATGAAGTAACAAAAAACTTGTATATTTTGGCTCCTTCAGATTATTGCTACCAAACCGAGTGCAGAAAGGGTGCAAGTAAAGCAAAAGGTTTTGAACCAACTCCTTCAGTACATTTGTGATCGCTTTAAGACTTGGCAAATTGAGATGCTTGAAAAGGCAGAAGGCAAAGTCTGGGCCATGGCCGCAAATCGCGGTGCCAAGGACGCTTGGCGCTTTGATCTNATTTGTGATCGCTTTAAGACTTGGCAAATTGAGATGCTTGAAAAGGCAGAAGGCAAAGTCTGGGCCATGGCTGCAAATCGCGGTGCCAAGGACGCTTGGCGCTTTGATCTGCTTGTTCATACTCCGATGGACCTTCAAACCATGATTGCGAAAGCAAATCAGTGCAAGTAAGCTTTTTGCAACAAAATTTTTACCATTCATTGCTTTAACCTCCGTTTCATAGGCATCAATAATTACTGAAACTGCATCGTTACTCTAGTTTTCCTTGTTGTTGGTGACTTTACAGATACAACTCCCTTGAGGAATTTCAGGTAGACTGCGAAACGTTGGTTCATGCCATTGGTGTGTACTTTGGAGTGGATATGTTGAAAGGAGGCCAGATTGGCCAGGCTTTTCTTCGTGATGCTATGCACGACATTCAGGAAATTAAATTATGCCATGATTGCTTCCGACGATCAAACGAAAAGAATCACGATTGGTGGTTTTGTCTCCCGTGCTCCGTACCTCATGAAGTCGTTTGGGCTAAACAATCAGGGTATCCTTACTGGCCTGCCAAGGTAGGTTGAACGGGACATGTACAACTATAAATCAGGCCCAGCTTTTGTTTTGTTTTACTTGAGTTACTTATTTTTTACGCAGGTTATGAAGAAAGATGGCAACAAATATGATGTCCGCTACTTCGGGGGAAATTACGAGAGAGGGATCATTGATGCGAAAAACATTCAACCCATTGAAACATCAACAAATCAGTTAAAGGTTCGAAAAACTGCCCTATGGAATGAAGCGTTCGAGGAATTGACGAAATTCCAGGAAATTGCCAAGGACCCTGATTTGGCTGCGAAATTGCCTGCTCGAGGTGGGAAAGGTGGATCCTCAGCAACTAAAGGAAGAGGAGGTAACCGCGGTTTTCTGAAGGATGCTGATAAAAATATTTTTCTTGGAATCCAAACTATAAAGCATATTTGTGTAAGGTGGAAAACGAGCATCACAAAGTCCCGATGAAGTACCAGCGAAAAGAGGTCGCAAGAGTGAATATGTAGCTACACCAAAATCTTCCAAAAAACCTACTTCAAAGTCCGCACCACCTCAGACCAATGGTACGCCAGCTAGCGCTACTGGAAGTCCTAGGAAGAAAACAGGGGCGTCTGCTAAGTCTGGTAAGTCTAAAAGGCATCCTTAAATGTTCGCAAACACTTGATATTGATGTTCTCTATGTTCCATGTCAATGGTGATTTTATTTCTCGATAATCCATACTTGTAGCTGCCGCACCAGCCCGAAGGGAATCAACATCCGCGCCCCGAGGATCAACAACAACAACTTCAAATGCCGGAGTGGGTTCAAAAATAATTAAAATTACGGCTCCTACAAGCGAAAAGAAACAAGTCTACAGCGACCTTGCCAACAGCAATTTAGATCCTGACGTGATCGCCTTTTTGAATGAATTAGAAGATGTAGAAAGTTTGGATGGCGATGCGTACTTCTCTGATGAAGATTCAAGTGTAAATAAGTACCAATTTAAAACACAATTTAGTAACATAAATTTGAAAAGGTGTTTTTAAAAATTTATCTTTCAAATGTACCTCAGGATACGCACGAAAAGGTTTCAGAAGATGCAGTATCTTCATCCTGCAACGAGTCAAAATCCACACGAAGCGTGTACATTCAAGTGACGCACCAAGGTATAATGAAAAAGAAGCTCATAAACAGGCTTGTCGAATTGCAAACGAAACACACACAGGAAGTTTCTCAGAATAAAAAGAAGCAATGGGTAAGTTCATAAGTATTTTGAATGCCTTTTATTCGCATTGTGCCAGCGAAATTTTATAATGTTCCCGGAATGAATTGCGACTATTGAATTACAGTGTTACAATTGTGAACGAGAAGCCATTTACCATTGTTGCTGGAACACAGCGTATTGTTCCATTGAATGCCAACAGGTTCATTGGACGAGGGAGCACAAGCGGTTGTGTCGTCGTAAGAAACCAGTTTAAGCCCAATCTCTGCGCCTTAAAGGACTTAATTTTTGTCCTTGAATTGAATGACCTAAATGAAAAGTCCAACTGCTGACTTAGAAAATTATAATCATTATATGCATATTCATAATGCATGAATAGGTGTATATCTTTTTATTTCCATTCCCTCACCCGACTAACGCGCAAGAAGATCCACACGTAGACTCTAAATTTATGTTGTGTTTTTGTTTTTGTGTAATCAATGTGAAATCTTTTATTTTTGTGCTTACAATTCTCTTTTTAGTTTTACTTAATTTTTTAAGCGCTTGTCTCAAGTTGGTCGTTATTTTTCATATTTTGTCTGCGCGCAAAGCGTACTGCTGATAGGCTTTCTAATTGCATTTACTGGCTGGCATTGGATCATTGGAACATTTTTGTTATCATCATGTTTTACGATAAACGTTTGCAATTTTAAAAAAAGTATTCCTTCTAGATTTTCTGATAGATAGATAGTCATAATAGGTAGATTAAAGGGTAGAAGGAAATGAGGGATTACTAGTCTGAATTGACTAGACTTTTTTATGGTTGGGTATGGTTTAGCTGATTAGGTTCGTCGTTTGAGGTCAATTACATTTTATTAATGAAACCTACATATTTTTAGGAATCGTACAGCAATTTTAAATTGCTTTACTTTTTTGGACGGAAACTTGATTACATATATTGTAAGTTTAGTAATTGAAACTTGTATTAATTTTGTTTTGTCTTTGTATATTTCTACTTACCTATATTTTAAATATGCTTCCTGGAATCCTTATTAAATTCTTTTGAGGAATTCCAGCTGTTCTGTCAATAAGTGACTTTACGTAGGATATAAAAAATTTTCGACGTTAGTGCTTTGAATAATATATATGACCTAAATTGTAGTGCCTTCAAAGACATTTGCATAGCATATCTGCCTATGTATATAATGTATATTTATTATTACATTACAATATACCTAATGCGCACCCACATTTAGGCCTTTTTTCATGAAACGTTGTGACATTGTTTAATTTGATGTTTTTCTTATGATTTCCGGCATATTTAGCTCATATAAATAAAAAAATTTATTTTACTCTCTATCTTTACAGATGAATGTTTTCTGAATCTCATTTATTTATTTGTGTTGTAATATAAAATCGCATGCCAATTCAATCTTTGTTGTGAGTCTCGAATGCTTTTGGATATAAACGTGTTGTGATTTCGTCATTGCATTGTACACTTTATAAACAAAAAAGAAAAAGTTGTATGGACATTTCTCAACAACTGCATGCTCTTTAATGGTACTAACAAAGAATAATTACATACTATGTATTTGTCTCGTGCGTCGTATTTCATGAATGAATCATTAATTCAATTTAAAAAAAGAATGATGAGATGGTAATGTGACTCTCTCAAATAAAGGTGTGCGACGGGAGAGAACTACCGGAACAACTGCAACCAACGCCGGAGGCGATGAGTACTGACCCTTAGAGGAATGATCACGACGAAGGGGTGAAATGAGACCTGTTTAATAAAAAAGCAGTGCAGGAGTTTTTAGCAGGATCTACACTAAATGACGTATTAAGATAAAATGATCACTTTAACATTTGAAGTGTTTTACCTAAGTTGCAACAGCTAAGAACATTGATCTGCTACTACATTGCAAACATTTACCAAATAATTTGAATGAGTAATCTGAGGTAGTTTTGCTTTCGCCGAGAATAACGTGAGAGTGAGAATTTTCGCAATACATATATCCTTATCCGTACTATGTATGTATATGTCTCAGCAAAAGTAGTTTTCTATTCTGTGTTCTCGGAAACTAATCATTTTTATGTTTCAACAACTCAGCTTAAATAATGCATAATTAATTTTGTAATGACGTTACCTGAACTGAACACTTAATCAGGACCAGGACAAATTGTTTGCTTTTACTCAAGACATATTCTGCATTTATGTGTTTTCTACTTTTGTTAATTATTAAGGTACTTACTAGTTTTTAAGTAATAAGTAGTTTTAAAAAGTGGCACATTTACTTTGTCATGCAAGGATTATTTTCCTTTGAATGTGCCAGTTCATTCCAGCGGGCTAATTTTTTGTACTTAAGAGCTGATTTACTTTCAATGTACACTTATAAATGCTTTTCATTATAGATTCATTATTCTTGTCGTATTGCATAATTATTGTGGGAAATATGGTTAAACTTATTTTGCAGTTAGCAATTTAGATGCGATGTATCAAGCCTTCTGTTTGATTGATTCAATGTAACTGTGAAAATGTAAGTATACCCTGTGCATGGTTTAAGGCATGTACCACGTTGCACTTTATATAAACCTTTTAACGATCCCTAGTCCCTGTGAAGCATAAAATCATTTCCAACAGTCTGAAAAATCACCACCAGTTTGGTATAAGTTTATGAGAAACAATTCTAAATTTACGACTTTACTTTAATGTATGATTGATTACAAATTGCCCATGTCAGATACAAAAATGGATATTAATATTATGTAGAAACTTAGACTTCTAGATTAGTACGTATGAATTTGTAAATTATGTATTTCGACTCGAAGCTTAAAAATAAAGCGATTTACATTTAGCTGCAAAACAATGTTTAAAGCGTTTTATTTAAAAAATTTAATGTTTTATCGAAAAGAGGGGTGAAGTGATACAAAATAAAAAGCAAACCATGTTACGTCACATTTCCGCCTCTGGTGTTCAACCTTCACGCTAAACAATCATCCATATAATTTGTTTGTAATAGCAAAACCTTTAGCTTAGCAACCCCTCGGAACAACAAATAGCAATCGATCGATACTTCATCTCATGCCTCATCTATGGTAATGCACCGCGTTAGTACGAGACCGCATATCCAATGACACACTTTCGTTTTACATATTAGTGAATCATTTACGTATAGTTATGATCTGTTATTTTAACAAATAACAAAAAATGTTTATGTGAAATTTTGCTTCAAAAGCTAATACTATATTGTCGAAAGCTTACAACATACATATATAGTTTGTTTGACAGCTATTTGAATTACCTACTCTATTGATTTGAAGAAATCATCTTTGGATTTTATAATGGAAGATAGCAGACCAGAAACCTCCAATCCTATTCCAAAGGGACAAGTACCTTCAGATACCTCCAGACCACAATCACGAATGATGAGTGCTGCTCAACGCCCAGCGTCCCGAAGGCGATTCGGTGAAGCCAT
>JAHZMX010000914.1:0-14175 GCA_027743895.1 Seira musarum | reverse complement strand
TTTCTTTTTTAATGTCTCATTCAAATGAATGAGAATGTACCGTACTCATCTTTTATCCGGGGAATTAAAAGAGCACTTGAGCCAAAGGCCAAACCCAAACAACACAAGCGATTGAAAATAACAAAGAAACACAAAACTTGGAAACTAGTTCACTCTCTGATTCCATTCCACTCGTTTTTATTATTACAACTACAGCTCTTATTTCCTCCCTCGTAATGGCTTCATCTTTCCAGGGTTACATTCGCATTAGCTTTGGAAAGTATGCAAGAAAGCTTATCCTCTTGCTCTACTAACGATTCGAAAAAGTAAAACAAAACTAGATGTGACACTATCGTAATGATGTCAGTGTTTCTTCTTTCTACAACATACTCATAGTATTACACTTTGATTTTTTTAGGATCTATACACTCGTCCTACGACATGACACACTTTTCCTTGTCTCTGGTCACTGAACCGACTATGGAAACTTTCCGGAATGCGATAGTGAATCGCGAAATTCCCTATGGTAATCGCTCTCCACCGATTTCGATTGTGGAAGAGGAGGAGGCAAAGGGTACAGAAAGCTAATCTCAAATGTCACTCTGTTACACATAGAAATTGAAGTATATGAGGTTTTTCCTCACAATTGATGTCTTTTATGGCTTGATCTCGATTGTGATGTTCCCTGCAATGTACAATAATGGTAATAGTCTGGTATGAGATTTAACTTTCGTTCCCTTTTCGTGCAGACTTGCGCTGCAAGCAATGCAATGACATTTTAGATGCTCCCCCGTAAAATAAATTGTTCGACAGGAAGTGCATTGTCCCCGTCAAAGGGTGCATTATTTCCAACGTGTCATTAAACAGTGAATTCTAAAATGTCTAAAAATAAAAATAAAGTGTGCATTGTATAAACTTTAAAAGATTTTTACGGTTTTCCCTGTAGTACTTTCACCAGCATGTGGTAGTGATACTGTATAAGATACTTGCAGTATCGCAATTAATTGCACCAATAGAATTGCTTTACTATTTTAAGCCCAGGGCATTGGGAATGATGTAAGGGAAGTCCATTAAAGCAAAGAAAAATGACCCGAGGATCATTAATTTTATTGTTACAGAAGAAACACATCCTTACATTTTCGCAATAAAGCCGGAAGATAATCCCATTAGATAGAAACCAGAATTATTTGTTCTTCAACAATGTCATTTTCTTTCATTGCTAATCCTCGATAATTAAGTGTCATTTATTCAACTAGATTTTTTATTTGATTTTTGCTGATTGGCGAGTAAAAATAGAATGCAATTAATAAACCTTAACAATGGCATCATGAAAAGTTATTGTTACATTTCATTTTCACCCAATCTAAATTTTTTCTATTATTTTTGTCAGATATTTTTTCTCAAGCAATAATTCATTTCTGTACAAACATTAACGTATTGTTGCATTACGCCCCGATGTCATTAGACCAAAGCTGAAAGATTTCATGGAGGAACCTTTCACGAGGCGAATGCACACACATTCTCGCCACCAATAATCTACATCAAACGAAAGCAATAAATTAATATTGTATTATTTCTGTAGGGAAAAAATACAAAAGCAAAATACGCACTTCCACATTCATTTTTTATAGCAATGAATACATTTCCTTCCTCTTCGACTCGACTGCAACAGCAATAGCAACACTCGTTATTTCATCCAGGGAAGCGAGTGAGCCAGGCTTGGGCCCCTCCATCCAAAGCCAAGTCAGGCCACGAGAGACAGTCAAGGTAGAGAGTCATGGGGTGTGATTTATAGAGAAACTAAATGCGCTATGAATCGGTTGTTCCATTTCCCCACCAATATATTACTCTTACTTAGTTGAAGCATCACAAACCAAAAAGTAGGCATAATGAATGCATAAAAAAATTGTAAAATAAGCTCATGTAAAGAAAAAATTTTTTACCCTTTTCTCCAAACATATAAATAATGAATGAGTTATCACATCGTGAGTTCCTTGATGCGTTCTCATTCACTTTCATAAAAAAATATTATAACGAGTGTATGAGTAGTAAACTTGATGCATAAGTTGTTCTTTCTTGCTACGTAATAATAAACACTTGATGCCTCGTTGCCCTCTTCTCTTTTCTTTTTAGTTTCACTGATTCCCCTCACAATAATCAGTTTTTTAGAGTTTCATTTTTTAAAACAATTTTAAGAGCGTAGTAGATGCTTTCCCAGGTAAAATGTGAAGTAAATATATTTTTATGAAGTAATCTTTAGAGAAAACTCTTGAGAATTAATGTAAAGCAATGTCTAGGGTATTTCAATACTCTCTCTTTTTTGTGCAAAATGCGTGAAGTAATGAAGCATCGAGGGAGATAACAGGCCTAAACGAGAGTTTCTTCGTCACTCAAGTCAAATTTAGAAAAAAAATGAATTTCTGAAGCATCATTTTTTGCCTCGTAGTTGTATCACATTTTCATGTTCCATGTAATTCTCTCGTTTTTATAAAATAAAGTACATGACAATAATGATTTCATAATAGAGACTGGCATACAAGAACGTCATAAAGACAAAGGCGGTTAGGGCTGGGGGAAGCCTGCAAAATGTTCAAAGAGAAACTAAATTTGTAAAAAAATAAAAGGGTCGGAAACGTTTTTAAAAAAGAAAGAAAATTAGGAAGAGGAAAAAAGAAAATAATTTGATAGGACATAGGAAATATCTACTTTGACTGCGGATGTAACTTCCTTTGCCTACGATTATTAGGTGATGCCTGTATCGAATTTTTGTAAATATGCAGTTTGTAGAGCATNCCGGTGAAAGCCTCACGAAGAGCCTGAAGAAAAAGATTCACCATGAAGTGATCCCTGGTCTAACTGCTATAAGAGATTTTGTTATAATTGGTTTTTCTCAGAACAAATATAATTTTTAGCTGCACCCGCAGTCAAAGTAGATATTTCCTATGAGTATTTTTATGCATCTCATATCCGTTTTGTAGCCTCATTCATGCCTTTTTAAAGGTATAATAGTAAAAGAAAATAACTTTTCCAAAGTGAAAATATAATCTTATTGTAATAAAAATAGAAAGAAATGATGATGATGCCTCAGTGAGTCTAGAACAGCTACATTAAGGTTACATGGTATTATAAGCTTGTGCTAGTATTGCGTTTAATGTGATAATGAGCTTCAAGCGAGACATTCCAGTGCATGCACCAAAGCACCAATTCTGTAGAAATGGCATGGCAGTTTTTTTCTTCAGCTTTCATGGCATCCTCCTAAAATATATCGGAAGTCATGATGCTTTTTTATGGGAAGGATGCATTTCTGCATTCCTTCAAGAGCTGTTGTATTTTCCTTTTAGGAACAATTAGTCTAAATACAGGAAGAAAAGGAAGCATGTTAAGAGCATAAAGGAATTTTCTTCTTCACCTTAAGTGTCCCTTGAGATTGAAAAAAAAGAATAAAGAAATCTTTCATTCAAGAGCTCTTTTGGGCCTATACAATATCACTTTTTTGTCCTGTAAAAGCTTTTTTTTAACTCGAATTACTTCAAGAAAGTTAAGTTCAGAAAGGGATTAAACAAAGCGGATTTTTTAAAAATGCCATGAAAAATTTCATAATGCAGGCTAATTATCCATTGCACTCTTTTAACAAGTAAAGTCATCTGGCAAAAGAGAAAGGATGTGCGTTCTTTCATAAAAAATCGATAATTGCATGCCCCATACATGCTTTTGCTTGTTCAATAATGACAAAAGGAAGGGAGCAGTAAGTAGTAGTAGTAGTGCAGTGGCAGAAAATATGTAAAGCTATTCATCATAATTACAATGCGTGCTGAAGTGAGAGAAGCAAAAGTCAAAGAAATTGATTTATAATGTTGGTTTTATCTATTTCAACGGAAGAATAAGCTCAAGACGTGCGTTTCAAAGTGCAACTGTGACTGTGAGTCACATTCATTATCATTATGCAGGTACGCGTTTTCTTTTCCCAAGTTGCAATAATTTACATAAAAAATTATGCATTTTTTACGCACATCGTCAATATGCATAATATATGAGGAAAGAAGGAAAAGTGCCCAGAGGATTTTCACAATAAAATAAGTAAGAAAAGTATATGCACGCATTCGTACAATTTTTTTTCATCTTTTATTCCATTTCCTTCAATTTATGGTCATGCATGCATTATTCAAAGCTTTAGTTAGTTTTTGTTGAATATTTTCCGAGGGTGGGATTCTGTCAGGTGGTCTTGCGTTTCTTTTCAGAATGAAAAACGCTAAAAAGCTTAAATCAGGCATTTTTTCTCAATTTTTTTTTTCAGTATCACTGATCCAGGAGAGCAGGAGCAGTAGCAGAATTCCGATTCATATAAGGTGAACAGAGCTGATTGAAAAAGTGAGGTGGGTGTAAAAAGCGCTCATGCTCTCTGTTCAAAAAGGCTCAATAAAAATTCTCGTTCGATAAACGATTTTTAAGCTGCGAGGGCATTACAATTAATCCTATGACAGATGGGGATGTAATAATCCAAGTGTAAGCAGTAGTATGAACAGAACATGAACATGAGCTCCAAGCCAGCCTTTTCAAAATAAAAAATCAATTGATAATTGTATCGTGACTAAACTTCTTTGTGATTAGAGTTCACATTACATAAAAATTTGGTGGTCGCACTCTTATTAGGTACATGCACACGCACACTGAAAATTCACTGAAAAAAATCTCATTTTTTTTCAAAGCGCTCGATTCCTTCAGCAGATGCCTCCTATCCGATACAGCAGAATAAATAGTTTGTTTAATTATGCTTGAAGCATTTTTAAACCTAGATAAATAATAAATGCTCATTTCCTTATTGAACACTGTAAATTATGCATCATGAGAACTACCCATGTTCTCATGAACATTTGGACTTTTGAGTCGACATTTATTTTAACGGTCAAATATCACGCTGTTACCGGTGCAGTTAGTAGAGTCGAGTGTTGATTTCCTCTAAATCCCCGGATAGGAAAAACGTTCTCATCATAAAAAAAGACTCACACAAGGTGTGACATGCATTTTATCAGTTTATTCATTCTCTAAATGGTGGCTATCATCAGGTTGTATGTTTATGCTTTAAAAGTGTAGAGATCACTCTAAATTCATTTATTGTCGATGACCAGGAAAACTCAACCCTCGACACAAGATCTCGCATTGTCTATTCAAGCGAAATCCACGCTTCATCTGTTTATTTTAGTTTATTGCCAGCACTAAAATAAAATTACAAAGATTGTTCTTTAAACAGGATCATTTATCATCTCAAAGTACGATTACGACTTAGCATCCTCCTGGGCTCACTCACAATTAGGTTTTTTACTGTGTTACAAGGACAATGAATCTATCCGTCCATTTCATTGAGGAACTAACTAGAGTTGGTGTTTTACCACTCAACAAGATCTTCGTTCAACTCTTCTTAAGTGAATTCAACACACGCCAGCGTTTTATATGGCCTTAGCGCTCTGTGAAATTTTATGTGCACTTAATAAGCCCACCACCAAACCAAGTCCTCAATTCTCTTCTAAACTGTGCCATAATCTTTTGCTTTTGCCATGCTAATAATATAGATATGATAATGTATGCTGAGCGAGTCTTGCATTCACCCCTTTAGAGACAATGACCAATTCGTAACGTGCTCATCCTTTCTCATTTCCGCGACCTGGGAGTCTAACTACAGGGATGCTTTTTTTCCAGCACTAAAATAAAATTACAAAGATTGTTCTTTAAACAGGATCATTTATCATCTCAAAGTACGATTACGACTTAGCATCCTCCTGGGCTCACTCACAATTAGGTTTTTACTGTGGGACAAGGACAATGAATCTATCCATCCATTTCATTGAGGAACTAACTAGAGTTGGTTTTACCACTCAACAAGATCTTCGTTCAACTCTTCTTAAGTGAATTCAACACACGCCAGCGTTTTATGTGGCCTTAGCGTTCAGTGAAATTTTATGTGCACTTAATAAGCCCATCACCAAACCAAGTCCTCAATCCTCTTCTAAACTGTGCCATAATCTTTTGCTTTTGCCATGCTAATAATATGGATATGATAATGTCTATGACTATAGCGTATTATTGAAGTGTAAGTAAGCACGTCATGTAGTGCAATGCCACATTGATACTCCATCTTGTTGTAAAAATTGCCCTTCAAAAATATCTTTGGAAGTTTTTTAAAGGAAGCGCACAAATTCAGAAAAAAATGATGCAAACCAACAGGAGTCTCACCTGTATCAAGAACCCCAGGTTGCCGTAAACTATCATGCTGAGCGAGTCTTGCATTCACCCCTTTAGAGACAATGACCAATTCGTAACGTGCTCATCCTTTCTCATTTCCGCGACCTGGGAGTCTAACTACAGGGATGCTTTTTTGAGCATTTTACGCAGCATTTTTTTCACTTGTAATAGTACTACACTCAAGCAAAAAATTTTGACGGGTCGGTCGGTGCGAAGGAAGGAAAAATACATTTTTCTTTTTTTACCTTTCCCTATTGCTTTCATAAGTGTTAAACTTTTGGAGGTGATGGAACAAATTGAAATTACTACGTGTTCTGTACTTTTAATCTCTGTTTTTAATAAGGCATTCACTTGTGAGCGCTATCATATCATCATCATTTTATTTTGTAAATTAAATAAACGATTGATCACTTAAAATGATAATGTCCCAAAAAACCATAATCGTTTTCTTGTATTGTTTAGCAATCCTCAAGATTTGTTGATATTAAATCCAACACATCACCAGACAGTTTACTTTTTTTCATCAACATCATGTCTTTACTCATGATGAGTAACATAAAAATGGATAGGTACTTTAAATTACAGTTATCTTTACTACCTCAAGGAATTTTCGTGGTTGAACAATATCAGATCTACTCTACGGCAAAAATATGATAAAAAACCAGTACCTACTTAATTCGATTACTGCATTTTTTCTAGAAATCAATTTGTGCAACGTTGATTTTATTGTTAAACAAGTTGATGCTTAATCTACTGATAATAAGGTACGAATTCGTGTGCATGCATGTGTGTGGCCGTTTTCTCCTCGATATGATGTGTATAAAGAAGGAAAGCAAAATATGTAGCTCATGACTGGGTAGGTTACATCATCATGATGATAATGATAACGTATCGTTGCAGAATTGAGGCGTGCAAAGACTAAATATCTTCTGGGCAAGTTTAATCTCTGAATTATAGAGGAACTACCAACAAACTCACTAACTCAACTTTTCATCGTATCATATCATCATCACGATGATGATCATGATCGTGAACAGCATCATCCATGGATCAAACGTATGTTGGTCCTCGAGCAAAATTCCTTCCTTAAAAAATACAAAATCTTTAGGGATATTTACCAAGTACTTTATTATTCAGAAGAACAAAAAGGAAACCCAAGAGTGATCTTGTTTAAACAAATGAAAAAAAATTGGATGAATGATCCTTGAGTAATTTTCAATGTTCGAATTTTTATTTACTTGAAAATTTTTGATTGCAAACTCGCTCTCAAAATGTAAAATATTAGACAAAAAGAAGGGAGTTTTGGTCTGGAAGAGTGAATGAGTCATGAACTGAATGACTATCTGATGGGATTTCATAAAGAGAATCAACTAGGGAATGATGTGATTATGTCCAAGGGGCGTTCCGGTTTTTTCTCTTTGGTTCATTGTATTGTATTGCCACGAGTATTTAAAGTATGCAAATGATCCTTTATAATGTGGATCGTAGTCAGTTGCTGCTGCTGCTGAATTGCATTGTTGACTGTTGGTGGTAAAACAGTGTGGTATTGATTTGGCTGGGTGCCCGTTTACAAGTTTCGAAAAGGGATGAAGATTGTAAAAACTAAGCATATTTATTTTTTCTTAAAAATGTACATACTCCGCATCTGTTTGATCTGAATGAACTGCACAATAATGCTCTATAATTCCATTCCTTTTTTTAAGTTTAAAAAACTCCAAGACCGATTCCCTTGGCTGACAATCTGTGACGCTGGAGAAGAAGGACGAACTACTGACTTTAGAGCAATGCACCAAATGAAATGGCTCGGTGATTTACTTAAAAAGTTTTAGGGAATTGCCAAATCAAAATGTAAATGAAACTGGCGTTTGGGTCTTGGAATTACCAACCGAAGAGAGTCATTATTATCATCATCATCATCACCGTGGTCGTCGTCATGTGGAAAAAGAGTTCAGACTAGAGACGGGGAGTTAGCTAAACAAAACAAGTCATTGCATAGGCTTAGCAGGTGCAGGAGCCGTATGGAGATGTAGCTTGGTTTGGTTTGGATCTGATCTTCTTTGGCAATATTATTTACCAAAAGATTATTACAACCCTTTCTAAATCTCTTGTAATCATCTTCACAGTGTGACTGAAATAATGCACTGATCCTAAAAAGCAACTGTGAGCACTGAGCAGTGTGATGATCCATTATATTTGATATATGGCTTGTGAGGTTCCTCATTACAAAGTCATATTTCAAGATAGCTATCAATTCCTTCTTGATATTCAAGGAAGGGTTGACGTTTTTGATAATTTTCCTTTTTGCATAAAATACACAAACATGCAGATGACATATGTCCGAAAATCCTTCGTCTGCGGTGGAGAAATTCTAGACGAAACAAGAGAAAGTAACGGTATGAATTCAAAAATAGATGAATGCAAATAAGCAAAGCCTTTGATCTTTATTCAAAGTAATAACAAGTCCAATCCAAAAACTAATCTTTACTCATGAAAAGGCTTTTGGCTACACGCATTCATTTTCTTGAGTTAATTAAGGCCTACACAATATCATATCGCTATGAAAGTCCAAGCTTTGTGGTCATACAACTCCAATTTGTTTTTTGTATCGATATTTCACTTCGATTGCGTCCACATTTACTTTGTACTTTGTTCGTACTTATACTGCTTTCACTACATTTACCACCCGGTTGCATGCGGTCCCGGTTTCCCTTTTAAATTATTTCCTAAAATAAACGATAATTCTTGGTAGTTTATTATCCGCATAATAATGTGTGCATTATCTGCGTTTGTTCTCATGAACTGGAAATTATTATGTCCGTGGTTATATGTAAGCATAATTACCACGGATCATGAATTTTCGGTTGTGAAATGAAGGTTCATGCATAGTTGGCTTAGAGGTATGTATATACATTTTGTAGTAGACACGTTAAATTCTCCATTCTTCTACTTCCACATCATCGCGAGTTATGACTTAACTCTGGTGAAACGTACCATTAACATTAATAACAATAATCTCTTTTTATAAAATTCATTTATTATTATTGCTGTTATTATTGCAGAAATACGCACGCTTTTATGTGTTTTTCGCACTGGAACTTGGAGAAAATCAGCTTAAGGAATGTCTTCCGCTTTCCAGTCATTACTGTTAACTCGCCTGGCGTTTTGTTCTTATGACTCAAGCTTAAGCCGAAATCAAAGACTCGACTTGCTTTACAACCAAAATGTATTGCCCATATCATATCTGGAAACATGAGCATAAAGCATGTTATAAAAAGTGAAATCATTAAAATTTACTGATAACACCATTTCAGCATTCCACACACAAAGTTCATTGTTTCCCTCAGATAAAAATTTTTAGTTGGAATGGGAAGGGTATATAAATAAATACACACACATGCACATGTAGCAAGTAGTAAACCAAACGGAAAAGTTTTCAGAGAAAGTTTTTGTTTACAAAAAAAAAATCATGATCAAGTTTTTCGTACAGCAATACGCAGTTCAGTTCACTACATTTTGCTTCTTCTGCTTACAAAGCACATTAATATGTTTTGTAATGTTAGTTCAGCAGATTTTTTTGCGCGTAACCAATGCATAAATTCTAAGCTAATCCTTTTAATAGGATCCACAATACAACAATAAAATTTTCTTCTCAAGGAATTATAGTGGAATTGTATGGTCGAAGTAAGTGGTAGTAATAGTAGTAGTGGAAGTGGAAATGAAAAAAAATCTTTCTCGTACGTGCACGCAAGTAAGGCAATTTTCTTTTTGCTGAAAAGACGAAGAAACAAGCAACTATTGCCACCACAAAACACATGTATGAAAAAAATGGAACACTTTTGCAGCATTGCCTACATCCTCCATTGTATTTGAGCATAATAATAATTATTCACTGAGGTTGTTTCCAGTTAGCAGAATAAACTGACAAGTCTCCTAAACACTTTCCTTTTCTAAAAAGGAGAACTGGAGAGAACAGGTTTCCTTTATAAAACCAGAGTAGTACTTGGCGGTGGCAGTGGCGGCAGCTCGCTATATTTTTATCGCAAATGATTTTTTCATTTAAAAGTATGTTTCGTGAGAGTCGGTAGCATACTACGCTCCTCCATTTTCAATAGTATAAAATGCTAATTTGCTCATTACAATTTATTCTGTTGGCTGGAAAGAGGGAGAAAATGGTTTTCCTTTGCTGCATTGCATTGGGCAGACTATTACCTACACAGCCTCAGGTCGCGTGTTTGACTCGGTTCAGGGAAGTATTTTCAATATGGGAACAACAAGGTAAAAAAAAATTCACTTTCGAAGGAAAAGCGAAATATAAAGAGACGTGCTTCGAAATCGTTCCATGTACATAGGTGCATAGTAGTAGTAGTACTTTTGATAAAAAAAGGAAGGATTCGTGCGTGCCAGCTGTTTTGAAACCCTCTTATCAGAATTTGCAAGTTTGTTTTTCATGATTAGCTAGGGGCTGTGCTCTTTAACCACATACATCGTTTTCGTTCTCCTTTCTGAGCCTTTTTTCCTTTGAAGTCAAGAGAGAAGAAGGTGCATTTTACTCAGCTTATAAACTTTCTCGACTAACGAGACAAGCATGCATGGGCATAGAAGTCATGTAGCTGTAATAAACTTTGAATGAAGTAAACGAGGAAAAAATAGTATGCTCCTATTTTCTCCAATTTTGTAAATCTCAGCTCAAAATCTTTCCAGCGTCAGCCCATTGACATGCAACAAGCAAGCTAACAACCTGCAACTTGCCTCACTTTCCTCTATCGCCTGCCTTTAAAAAAAATAAGCGTATTTGCTGGAAAGTATCATTTTAATTTTCAGCTTTTCTCAATAAAAGAGTATTAATTTTTTAAGGAATGGAGAAGAGCATGGAAGTAAATAAAGATTTTTTTATCGGGCATAGTACATATTTTTTTCTCTCCACTTCCTTTTCTTTTTTAAAGCCACCAACATACTTCTACACTACCAGCCAGCGATAGCGATTGCATTTTATTATTAAATTCTTAGCGAGCCAATAAGAACTCGCGAAAAAGAAATAGTTACAGGAAGAGGCTACGCGTAGTAATCCATCTCCGTCAACAACCATCCATCGTTTTATGCAGATCATGACGTTATTTGCATTCAAATAAGTAGCTTTAGGTATTTTTTACGCTGTATGGTCTCCCTCTTCACTCACTCACTTCTAAACAGTTTTGCTTCTTTTTTTTCTCTGATAAAAAAATAAATCATGGCATTGTCGTATTCACTAAAGCCGGAAGTCTATGTGCCTGAGTCTAAACATGGAAGTACATATTGAGCTCTTGATATGGAAAAAAGTAATTTTCGCATTACTCTCTTTAATTTTTTAAACGAGGCATGTACTACTAAATATGAGTTGGTATTATAAGAAGCCTCCGCTTTTCATGAGGGATTTTCAAGTGAAAAGTGATAAGCCTTTCATTGTGAAAGCAAATTTTGCCGGATGGAAATCGAGAAGCGTGTGTGTGTACCATGAACACAAAAGGAGGCATTGCTCTGGTTCAATGCCTAAATTGGTGATTTGCTGGAAGGCATTGCGCCTCGTTCGCTAACATATTACGGTTTTTTGTAATATGTCAATCCTCTCGTTAATTGGGTATGGACGTAGCGCAGAAATCGGATCATATTTCCAAGCGAGGTATTAGGTTTCACACTTTTTTACTTACAAAAAAATGAACTTGGTCTACGGTACACAACACAATGACGAGCGCTGAGCCTCAAATCGAGTAAAGCACACGATACGATAAGGTATTATTCACCAGTGAAATAGGTCATTTGATCAATCCACGAGGCTTTTAATTAATCTTGTCATTTGCGAGATTGAAAAAATGGGCTTTGTTATTTGGTTGATGGCGGTGGAGTGGTGTGATGGGAAGAATGGATGGACATTTCGAATTTATAGTGGAATAAGTATATCATATCAACATCACTCCTGTCCTGCCTGCTTGTGAATAAATGGGTTTATAATCCCATTTTACTCGAGGCTCAAATCACTCATCATCGTTTTAGCTATTGTGAGCTCTCCACTTAATAATTTTCAATAACAAAATGTGAACATGACTTATGTTTGCCCTCCAAACTTTATTGTCGCTCATACTTTATTGTTAGCAATCACAACACAACAATAACAACTATGTATGCCTGACGCATGCACGTTTCTCCGTCTAAAGCGACAAAAAAATGGTTTATCAAGAAAAAAAGTGAGTATGAGGGAAACGTGAGATAAATTCTCGAATTAATGGGGAAAACTAAAGAAGCCAAGGTCTCGGAATTTTGCAAAGTAAGGAAAAGCTTTGTCGTTTGAGCCAGAATGTGAGGTGAAGTATTAACACGTGTTATAAGCCTTCTTACTTGATTGTAAATTGCAAGTATAACTCGGTCGTGAAGGAAGAAAAAGGTTAAAATAACACCGAATGATTTTAGTAACTCAAGAGAATTGAGTGGGTGAGTGGCAGATGACAAATTAAACACGTTCTCATCCTGCCTTTAAGCTATTAATCATCGCTTCGCTTGCCCATTCATTTCTCTTGCTCAAAAACTGCCTCATGTCAAGCTCAGCTCTTCTCTAAGTAAGGCTGGGAGGAATACATATAAAAAAATTTATACGATCGTCGTAGTCGTAAAGTGGAATTCGATGTGCGACTCATCCAACACCGTTGGAGCTTTTCCTTCACTTTTATGGAATCGTCTCGTCAAGAGCAGACAATTTTAAGATTGTTTCTTTCAAATTGACTTTCAGAAATGAATTGTTGCGTTAACACAATTTCTTCTTATGTTAAGTGACTTCCTTGAGTACTCTCTCAGGAAAATGTAGAAATTTTTTTCTCTCTCTCCTCTGAAAGCCCTGCAGTATTTTAGTACTTTTCTCTCTACGCCTTTGCCATTTTATTCACTGAATTAAAAGAGGAGGTAGAACGGAAATGATATAAAATGTTGAGCATTTTATTCTGCACTTATGCAGTATTTTGATTAAAAGTACTGAGAGCTAAGTTGTGAATTTCACGCGCTAATTCGTTTCAACAGCTGTGTTACTCCCCTTTTTTCTCTTTCCCTGAATCCATTTTCATTTCTCGTTCCATTCCACACACACAGAGAACACACTCACACATACATTTCCTACTTAAAAGTGATTGCGAGCGAAGCATTGTTTCGCGATTTTCATTTTTTCCAATCCTCCTCCGACGGCAGGAAGAAGTAGCAAATAGCATCCTGCATCCCATTTACAGAGGAGAAAAAAAAGTTAATGCGAGGAAGAGAATATAAATGAATGAGATATTGATGGATGACTACATCATCCAGATTCTGACTTTTAGCAATCTTTCTCTTTTTCTGGATGTTGTATTGTAGGACGCATAAAGATAAAAAGCTAGGAATTATTCAGTAGAGACATAATGTGATGATACATAAGTATAAAGAAATTTTATATGTTCGCTCATATCAGTAAATGTGATGTATGAATGATTGGATTGAATGATGAAATCAATGCAGTTTGCGATTTTCTCTTGGTTTGGTAGGCACACATGTCCTATATTTTTTTTGCTAATGATGGACGGACCCAAACTTCTGGGAATTTTCTCTTTCCTCTGTGAGTTGTTGTTCTCACTTCATTCTTTTGAAGTTGTAGGTTTGTCGTCATACTCCACGCAACCTCACAACCGAGTTGGGTTTTTTGTATTAATTTTGACGGTCATGCTACACTATTTTTATTTAGGTCAATCCAGACTGCTACTACGTATTTACTAGGAACTTCCTCAAGTGTGTGCGTTGCCTTACTACAAAAAAAATCGAAAGTGTTCAGATTGCGATCCTTCGATTTTTTTCATGACGAAACAAGTGGTCGGTTCTAACATAGTTGTTGGAGGAAGGAAGGAAATTGAAATACTTTGTGCCTTTCGTGTATTATGTTATTTTTTTGTATTGTATAAAATTTCCCCAGTAGAG
>JAHZMX010000913.1:0-14846 GCA_027743895.1 Seira musarum | reverse complement strand
CCTACCGCACTGCTCACTCTTTGCATTAATTATGCGATAAATGTCAGACAAACACATGAATTTTTGAAGAACAGGGTGGAATTTCAGGTTGAACTAAGTAATTTCATCAAGAATTGATATGTTACTCCGATGACTTGATAACTTCTCATATTTGCAACAAAAAAAAGTAGAGATAAGTAATCCAAGTTGAAGTTGAGTAGGAGAGATAAAGCTGGTTCTAGTATCGAACTACAAGCACGTTATGGATTCAAGAAGCATGCGATTTGCATGATGTACATGGCAGTAGAATTGCAAAAGTTTCAATGAAGAAAAATGCTTCTGCAATCAGGGTTGCTGAGAAGCCACACAGCCACACTCGTACTCGTTCTCATTCGCTCGCTCAAACTCTTCTTTTGTTTTTTGGCAAAGGGTAAAAGCAGCCTTTTCCTGGTGATGGTGCTTTTTGACTTTAGCTTCAGCCAAGCCACGTTGTTTGCTGTTGTGTTGTTGTTACAATTGCGATCCCTCCCTCCAAAAATAATCTGAAGGTAATCCACACAATTGATAAAACAAATGAATAAAAAACTGCATAGAAAAACAATAATAATTGCTTTCTGCTATTATTACCCCCTGCTTTTTTTGTCTCTCTATAAACTCAATTGAATTTTATGGGATTGGGATACACTTACAAATACATTGTCTTTGGTCGTAATGTGAAATCCATGCAAATATTTTTTCTCTCTGACTCAAATGCTCTATGATTATATGCAAGTCAGATCAAGAGATCCCCTTAATTTTGCCAATTTTTAAAGGGCAAAATGTAATTCGCAAAAAAATGTACAAGATAATAAGTAATGCATACAAGAAAAAGTCAAGGTAGTGGTAGTATCTTTAGAAAAAAATGCAGAATGATAATTTTATTGTTTTTTATGGGTTATTACATCTATATCATATCTGCAGAGACAAACAATATGTATCTTATAGTTAGTCTATGCAGATGAAATATGATGGATGGTTGAGATTAAGATGGGGAATGCGAATCCTGCCTGGTGAACTAAGAAGGAGAGAAAAAATGCGATGTAATAGATCGAGTAATAACGTCAATTGCAACTCGTCTCATTGAATCTGATTGTATGCTATTAAGGGTTGATATAATTTTGCTGGTTTGGAATTTTTTAAAAAAAGATTGATCTTGGCAAGCTATCCTGTCTTGTCCTTTAAATATAATTGACTTGTCTTTGCAGTCTGCTCACCGCACGATACGCTACGATTCAAAATGAAATGAAGGAATGAACAAAGTGCTCTTTCTTACGTAAAGATTCGGTGTAGTATTGTCTTAGGCCTTGCAATACAAATGATGAGGACGTCAATGATGTTAATGGCGAGGATGATGATGATGATGATGATAGATGATATACATATCACTTGAAAATGCAACTGGGGAAAAACAAAGTACAAGAATGAGCTCGTTCTTCGCCTTCGCCGTGTGGATGGAACTACTCAAAGTAGAGAAAAAAAATTGTACTGAAAAGTAGGAATAAAGAGGATCGAAAAATGTTTTGTGTGTTGTTTTCTATGACGAAAGGAGATGAATGAGAAGAGTTTTTTTCAGTGGACGAGTAGTTACTGTTGTGAATGTACTCATGTCGAAAAGAACAATGCAAGACTGTAATCGAAAAGGACAGCTGATATTAAATTTATTTTTTTAGGCATGGAGTTGGAGACCAAAATTATAGGCTTTGGTCAACCAGGGGAACGAGTCTGCACTCTGCAGGTTCTTGTGGCTTTACCTTCTCTCCTTCTTCATTCCCACTTTAACCATCATCATCAACTCAACATTCAACATCGTTTTCTTTTCCTGACGAAGACGGCGATCAAGCTAACGCTGTGAGCGTAAGTATCATCACTGACTCGAGCTATATCACGGCAATTCTCTTGTAATAATCTCACTTTCCCGTTAAAACCTGGTATTTAAATGAAAACAACTCTGGTAAAGAAAAAACTTGAATGTGTATGGGGTTTACCTAAAAAATAAGAAAAAAAGAGGGAAATACATTCCTTGGAATACAGGAAACTGGAAAATACCGTGCAAGAAATGAAGTAACTTGCTTTGCTCAATCCTTCTTCGAGGACAAATTACTTCAGGGGAAATTGCTCGGAGCAGAGCAATGTCCAAAAATTCTCATGAAAATTTCAAGACTAATTTCGACACTTTTTTGACGCCGATTATTTCATAAGATTTATGGGAAATTGATGAATCAATAAGTGAATTTTTTAACAGAATGCCCCCTATAAAATTGGTCCAAAAGTGTTTTTTTTCGTTGGACAACGTATGCTAAGTTTACGTTTGCGAATAAATAAGGTCGAATTATTCATGTAGTCCGATGAAGAGAAAAGTGTCTGCTGGTTCTAATTTTCTTGTTTGTGCTTCTTGGCACCATTTGTAATGTAATGAACAATGGAGGTAAGTGAGGAAGCATAATTTGTAGAAAAAAACGTAGCGATTTTCCACTTTTTTCCATTTCATGCCAATGACTGTTCTACAGATATTTAGTTCATGTGAAATACATTTGCAAAGAAAGCTAAAGTATTTTACAGGGAGTAATTCGATGAACCAACCCAATTTGAAATCGAAAATGCCTTTAGCATCACCGGGGTAGGTAGTCAGTAGCATCATATATCATCTTTTACGTGCCCAAATTTTCTAATGAATGAGCAATAAGATACGCGTGACCAGGGATTGTAGTGATTGATGATCAAGAAAGAGAACGTGCGTACTTTATTACATATTTATTTACCTTTTGAGGTTACGCAAGTAAAATATTGAATAGAAATAACATTAAGTCGTTTGCTTGACTTCAGCAAGAAAAGAAATGTACTTTTCTGTTAGAGTACAAACGGTTGTCTATCATTGTTTGACTGTACAACTGACACTAATTATAATATTTTGTGAACAAGAAACTACCTATTTTAATTACATATTATTTTGTACAAAATGGCTTATTTGTTTAGTACTTATGTTTGTTTAACCAATAAATTTTTAGAAGGGTCATTATTGAAAACGCAATGTAATTTCTTTTACGATTACTTTAGTATTTTTGCTACCTTAAACAATTTTTCGAATAAAATTTGACAATACATACTTGAATTTTAGCCTTTGTTTTTCATCACCGGATAATTTTATCCACGGGAGAAAAATGAGGGATTCTTTAATTCATGAATGCTTCATTTTTCACTGAACATATTTTGGTAGAGTCACCAGAAAAAGGTTTTGCTGCCATTGCTGCTACCAGTCATAAAGTGAGGTGCAGAGGCACTCGAGTAGAAAGGCACATGGGAATGATGATGATGAACTGTGGCAGAAGAAGCTCGATTATGAAAGGTCTGGCTATCGTTTACAAAGCTTGAAGAGAAATTAGGGGCATTGTGAAGTTGTCCAACACTCGAGCTGCTAATCAACTTACGAGCTTGAGTGGTTCCAGGATTGACATGACTTTCATACTCGAGTTGATATGCTTGAAAGGACGATACATGATTTGAATAGAGTGGTGCTGGTAGTGGTGACACGGGCCTGACATAAGTCATTGAGGTTGATTGCATCACAATAGGTGAGATTGTCTCGATTTTCCTGCTGCTACCACTGGAATCGCTGACAGCGGAATGAGATGGTGAACAGGATTCTCTGCTAACACTGCTTGATCTTGAAAGGGGAGATGTGGACGGGGTAGGTGACAAAATGGAAAATGGACTGAGGATGATGGTGCTGTCAATAATCTCTTGAAGTTTCTTGGTAGCAGAGTTATTGTTATTATTGTAGGAGTAATTATCATTATTGCTTCTTGAAATTGTGAAATTACTCATATTTTTATTGAACGCGTCAAAATGTGAGTCCACTGTCATTTTTCCCGAGATTGTTTAGGCTTTCAGAGTTATTATTCATGTCAAAATTTTGTTTTTCTTTGTGAGTAACATCTTCTTGGCTTGCAAAAGAAGGAGAAGAAGAGATAGATCGCGATACAATGTTGCAGGTTGGGTCCGGTCCCAAAGACCCTCGAAAAATGTTATTTTGCCCTTGCTCGTCTTCAAAACTGTTCCTGGAAGAGAGAGACCCTTCGTTTTCAGCACTGTAAAATGTTTTTGACTTTACTTCAGGTGTACTTGTTAGTTGAATAGTAGGAGATTGTGGTAGTGATGATGCAATTGGGTCTGGTTTGGTTTGCGAAGGGAAATTTTCTTTTGTTGAGGGAGTTGGTGATGACGGCTCTGGCTCATGTGTTGTTTCTTCATTGNATTTTGTTTTTCTTTGTGAGTAACATCTTCTTGGCTTGCAAAAGAAGGAGAAGAAGAGATAGATCGCGATACAATGTTGCAGGTTGGGTCCGGTCCCAAAGACCCTGGAAAAATGTTATTTTGCCCTTGCTCGTCTTCAAAACTGTTCCTGGAAGAAAGAGACCCTTCGTTTTCAGCACTGTAAAATGTTTTTGACTTTACTTCAGGTGTACTTGTCAGTTCAATAGTAGGAGATTGTGGTAGTGATGATGCAATTGGGTTGGGTTTGGTTTGCGAAGGGAAATTTTCTTTTGTTGAGGGAGTTGGTGATGACGGCTCTGGCTCATGTGTTGTTTCTTCATTGTTGTCGACAGTCAATAAATTTTGCGCTTTGTTCTGACTTGATGAGTTCGCATGAGTCTTTTTATGCTTGGACAAATGATCACTGTAAAAATAAATAAAGAATGGATTGTAAAAGTTGATGATGGGTAGGCAAATACAAGGCTATTCCCGGCAATTAGGCAAATTAATTCTAATTATTTCTTAACAGCATCTCATAAATCAATGAAAATTGTGCATGAGCTGAAACATTAAATACACCTGTAATTCCACCAAAATAAAATGATTTTTATGTTAATAATAACACAATATGAAAGTTGACAATCATAATAAATAGCAATATTTGCCGCGCTTGGTGCTTCTGTTCATGTCAAAATTGTCAGGTGCATCATTATTTAGACCCGTGGTAATCATCATTTCATTTTTTTTAAATTCGTGCACACGATACAAGCCACACACAAATTTAAGCATCGCATCAACAGTAGCTATGTATAAGTCCTCCTTTGTCGATGCGCATCAAAATAACCTCAATAAAACCAAAAAATATGGCAAAATATAATGCATTCGTAATTGACATGCGTGTCAAAAAATATATACTGATGGCGGCATGGGTAGTTATCTCTAGTAACTAGTTGTCAAAATTGTCAGGTGCATCATTATTTAGACCCGTGGTAATCATCATTTCATTTTTTAAAAATTCGTGCACACGATACAAGCCACACACAAAAAGAATCGCATCAACAGTAGCTATGTGTAAGTCCTCCTTTGTCGATGCGTATCAAAATAACCTCAATAAAACCAAAAAAATATGGCAAAATATAATGCATTCGTAATTGACATGCGTGTCAAAAAATATATACTGATGGCGGCATGGGTAGTTATCTCTAGTAACTAGCGCATCTTTCGATATTTATCTAAATCTTTGTCTGCTTGCATGCTGCACTGCAACTGAGCCTCTCAGTGCGCGAAAGTTATTCATTGAAGACGCGGTGGTGAGTGGTGAAATCATAGAAAAGAATTAGTGTTGCGCCACTTCCTCTTCAAGTCCCGAAATATGTATAAAAAATTTGCATGAAAAAAATGAAACACATGAATCCAATTATATTTCATTATGCATGTCCATTCCATTCAAAGCGATGCGATACGTGCATCATTATTTGATTATGAATATGTGAACAAAAAAGCGTAAAAACGGAACTAATAAAAGTAAATCTCGCTTGAAAAAGCATGTTGTATTGTAAGTGAACCATGGAATGTTGTCACGTCTCTTTAAATTTTTTGTGCTGTCTACGAACACGAATACAATCATATTGCCCATCCATATCATTTTTTTTCTGTGATGATTTGGTGATGGCAAATGGCAAATAAAACGCAGGCATAAAGGGAACCCGCACCGAAAACATCACACACGGTTCTTTTTTTTGCATCGGAAACCCCCTTCATTACCTCCGCTCCAGTGAATATAGGAGAGGTGAACTACCCCTTGTTGCAAAAAAAGTAAGATGAAGGGAGGGGAGAGAAAATGCCACCTTCAAACTTCAAAGCCCAACGCGATGTTTTATTTTTTCAGCGCGGTGGTTGTTGAGACACATAACACATTTCCGCATAAGTATGATTAATACACGTTTTCAGTTAGAGAGAACAAGTGTGTGCGCTACAGAGGAATATCATGATTTTAAAAAAGCTTGAGCTGCAGTAATTGGGAAAATTACAGTAATCAAAAAATTATTATTACTAGCTTCATTGCCATTTTTATTCAGATAAGTGCTAAAATTTTCAAAAGCCTCCTGTGACTGCTCCTGAATATATTATTATAGACATTTTGGTGGCTTGTTTATGTCACGATGATATTTTACTGGATCCCCGAAAACTATCATTTTTCTAACCAAAAACTATGGCTTTTTGAGTGACTCCCTTGCGTCACCTAATGTCTATCCTTATCGAGTTTGTTGGGGAGGCATATATATTTTTCGAGAGGATTATGCCATGTTTAACTTTTTTTGTGCTTTGTGATTTCTTCCTCTCTTTTACTTCAAAATAAATATGATTATCCTAGAGTATCGTTCATAACATAACGCAAGCAGAAAAAAGTGAGCAATAGCATTACATGCCATCATACTCTTTTTTCAATAAGTCCACTTAGACTACAAGAAAATAACGTAGTTGGGGGAAAGCAAGCACAAAAAGTAAGCAGATTAATTATTGAAATTATAGTTATTGAGACGATCGTAACCCTTGAAAAAAAAAGTTACTCGAAAAAAATAGTGTTATTGCTAAAAACACGCTCGTTCTCAACAAGTCACTTTTGGGAGAGATAAAAAAACGCAAGAGACTTAATAATAATGAGATGGGGCTCTTTGTTTTGATGACAGCCTTAACAAGAAGTGCTGTAGTTCCTTCCCACAAGCTGTGGGCGATCTAATGTGCGATGCAATGATGATGATGATTTTTTATTTAAAACATTGCAAAAATGACAAGGTCCTAAACCCTTTAAGTTTTGGTAATATGAACATGAACTATGAACATGCCAATACAAATACAGAAGCGGAGAATGAATGGGAGTGATAAAAAATAGCAACTTATGTTTTGTTTACCTTTCCACAACCGATAAAATGGCAGACATGTTGACGTTTACTTTTCTTCTCCCCCGGAGCTGTAAAAAAAATGCAAAATAACGGTTTAGTTCGTTTTTTTGTATCAAATTGCCCAACAGCAAGGTAACAGATTTTTTGCGTGGAAAATGGAAATAGAGCTCGTGTATTGCAATTGGTGTTGCTTTACTGGTGGTAGTAGTTATTGTAATAATAATAAGTAGAGAAGGAAAGAGGCTAGGTGAAAGAGGGAAGAAGGAAAAAGTCGTATAATGTTATGAAGTATACATTTCCCACGCCAGGAGCGAATAGAAGCGAAAGATTTCCTGAATAGACATAATTTTCAGGACATTAGCCCTATAAGTACACGCCTCATTTTTACATAAAAATGAACTATTTCTGGTATCCAAACTCATTTCTCATACAAACACAAAAGAAGCAAGAGAAAAAAATGGAATGCATGAAATTGTGTAGAAAAAGGGGAAACTCCAGCCCACTAAATTACAATAAAACCGTCATCAATGCATATAAAAAGTAAAAAAAAAGTAGAAATCAAAAAGTCAGAAAGGAAACAGAAAATAAGCGACTTACAAAGTTGGACATTGCTTACATTATTACTTACTGTATTGTATTTGCTAGTAGTTGTTATAATGAAGGGTGAAACGAGAAATTGCCTAGAATCATGCATATCTTCTGCTTTACTTACTTTTTCCATGAGAGAAATGTAAATAAAGAGAGATTTGAGAAAAACAATAAAAAATGATTGGATGTATGAATGCAAATAGGGATATTTAATATAGTGTGGTGTTGAGAATATATAGTAGTCGAGTCATTTATTACCACATGAATAGGATATTTCTCGGAGTGATATCATCAGTGGAAAAAAGATCGGAAATTAAGGTAATACAGTAATAATAATTAATAAGTACCTGAGGTTGGCTGAATTCCAGTCAGGCAGTTTGGACAACGACACCGTTTCGTTTTCCGTTGCTGAGCTATTATGCTCGGCGGTATCATTCCAGCAGCCATGGCCATAGCAATTGACAAGGGATTTTGCAGACTTTTATTGTTATTGCTATTCACATCATTGTTGATGAGATTGGAGTGGTGGTTGTTGTTGGTCGAAAACGCAACATTGACATTAGCCCCCGGACCTGGAGCCAAATGGGGCGGACGAGACGGCTGTAAATGAGTTGATGGGGTATGTGGAGGAGTTTGTGGCATGTGCCACCAAAAATGCTCTTTTGTTGAGATTTCTTCTAACGTTTGGTGGGGCTTAGAGCTGATTGACGTGAACGATCCCCCTGCAAGTGCATTTAAATTTCCAGAAATAGAATCTGAAGTGGAAGCAATGTTGTTTGCATCCCCACCACCACCAACGCCGCCGCTACCTCCACCCGAACAAATTACGGATGAACCGTAACAAACACTCTTGCTACTGACAGAAGCGTCAACGTTGTTCCTCACATGGGAATTCCCGGGAGCATGATAATGTTGGTAATGAATTGCTGGCATTCCGATGCTGATATTTCCAAAGGAGGAGTAGTGTGAATGATACGGTAGTTGAGAAAGCTAGAATTTATAAATGAAAGAAAAAAATGGGAGTTTATCGTAAGTAAGCTTCACACCTTCTTTGTCTTCATGAGTATTTTTTATAAACATGGTTGATTTTAATCTTGAGAGACCAATCAAAATTGCTATTTCAAGAGAAGGATTAGTCTTTCTCTCTCATGTCATGTCTGACGCGATGTGAGTGAAATAAGAATGATGTGATGTGATGAAATGTCAAGAACCCTTTTCTTTTCTCCACCAAAAAGGAGCAGAAAAGTAATTACCAATGCTAATCTCATTATAGTCGCTTGATAGTACCGGCATGACATTAATGAAAATTAATGTATTTTTTTTCTACCTTCAGGAGGTTGTCCTAATCGTTAATCGGTTTTTTGAGGCTTAAGCTAAGCTCATAAACGAGAGGGGAGCAGCATTAAAGCGAAAAATATTTTATCGCTGATCATCTCGACTACTGGATTACCTTTTATAGCTTTTTTTCATCCCTTACTTCTTCTTGTCGGCAATTTTTTTAAATGAAATTAAACCCGCAACTACTATAAAGTTACATGAAGAAACTACTAGCAAGAAAAACTACCACTCCTGGTTTGCCCTCCACATTTTTTTCAACCATATTTGTTGAACCATCAACACCAATACGAGCTCATTTCTCGTCATTCTCAACTCTCAAGTTGAGTGGTAGTCCAACTATTAAAAAACCTGAAAGTACGGGGTAGGTAATAATATTTGATTTTTAATAGGCTTTCTCATTTCTTTTTTCCCTACGTAAGTAATATGCATCCCGGTGTGCGCATGAGAATAAAAAAGTGGTTTGAATTAGTTATGCATACGTTTATTGCTCAAGCCCATAAAAAAGATTGAGTTGAGTTGAATATCCGAAAATGCTGTTATGGAGGAAATATGTAAAAGAGGTGAGTAATTTTTTTTCTTGTAATGTAATGCTTCTGGTTGGTTCAACTGATACGATCATGATGATGATAATACTTCAGGTGATGATTATTTCTATGAGTTTTGCTACAAACGTACATTTTTTATTGCTACTTTCTTTCAAGTATTAAGCTGATTAAGATGAAATTAATGGTGATATAGCAGTTTGGAATTTTTTTTATGTGGAATGAATTGAATGCACAAATGCATGTACGTACCTATGTAGCTTGTACCTGTTGTTTAGTTGAACAGATTTATTTTTTTTTTTCAAGTACTTCTTGGTCAAGTGGATTTTTTTCTTTTACTTTATTGCAATGCCGACTTCCACTGACCATTATTACAAGTGCATAGTTTTAAAAAAGAATAATTTTCTCTGTGTCTCTTTTTGTCAGACTGATGTGGATAAGGGACGGAGGCAAAGAATCTAAAAACGAAATGCCGCAAGATTGTTTTTTTTAAAGTATGTAACTCTGTATCTTTCTCAATCTAATATGTATGACGTATGGTTTGAATTTTTCGTATTATTGTGCAGTAGTGGTTTGTTAGTGGACTTTATAAGTATGCAAGTCTCGTTTAAGAAAAAAGTAACATTATTGAAGCAGAAGTATTTTTTGTGCACAAAGCCTATAATTTTCTCTTTCCCTTTTGCACCAAGCAATATTACCCATTGGATCCGAAAAGGAGCGAGAAAGAGAGAGAGAGAGAGGTACATATAATAATAATAACAACAATAACCCGAACTAGAATTTGTAGAATTCTTAAATATTATTGCTGTAAAAACAGCATTATTGCTTACCATTCCGTATTGAATACCCACAAGAAGTTAACTTATGATTATACTTATTACTCATTATTATTATTGCCAAGTTTAAAGGAGAGGAAAAAAAGAAATAAAAATCGAAAGAGATGATAATAATGACGAAATATTTTTATATGCAGAGGATTCAAAATCATAGAATTATTTTTATGTCCTACTCCAAGTCCAGGAGATTATAATGATTACGTATAGTGTAGTAGTTCACTTTTTTGGAGTCAAGTTTGTAAGTGGAAAATGCATAATTGGCATACTCGTATCTTTGAAATTAATACAATCTGATTTTATTACTGTTATTGCTCCAACAATGATAAAGATTATTGCGAAGGGGAAAAAGTGATGGATTCTTCAGATAAGAATAATAAAATTGACTTACTTGATGATGATGAGAATGCTGATGATGCGATTGCATTGCTCCGTATTGATGTTGGTGATGATTGAACGTGTTCATGAATAGACCTTCCATCATCATTGCCACAATACAATAACATTTAAACTTTTTTTTTCCTGGATTTGATTAGTACCGGTAATTGGATTAAAATATTTGTGTGCACTTGAATAAAAGATTTTTTTCCACAAATTATTTCAAAGAACCACTTGAGGGAAATTAGTGTCTACGTCTCCTGTCTACCTAGTGTTTCAACTGTTCTCTCAATTAAATAAATTATACATGAGTTGATGCTGTCTAATCGCAAGTGTTGATATTATGTTAAACTCTACACAAGATTCCAGTGTGCACATAATAATGGGACAATTACTAAAAGGTTGCACTCTAATCAGTGGTTTCGTTGACCGAGAAATGGAGAAAAAAACGGATTCGTTGAATGATTCCTTTCCCTGGGGCAGGGTGAGATTTTGTCTTTATTACGGAAGGGAAATTATGGAGCGACGAAAAAGGCTTCTCGAGATGACTGTCCAGTTCAAGCTCATGTCGATAATTGAAAATCAATTTTTGAAGAATTCTCCTTTTGGGTGTGTGAGAAGTCAAAAGTAATGGAACTGAAAAAGAATTGAAGGAGTACAAAAAGGAAAAAAATGCTTTTAAAATGCAAGGGACCCCAATGTCGGTATTATTTGGGAACTGTGAAACATTATTGGTAAAGTTAGTAGCATTTATGGGTTTCTGATGCATTATACCTACAGATCTTTAAGCACTTTTCGGATCAGGTTCAAAAGAAAAGTGTCCCATAAGTCTCAGCGGGCATGCTGACTTACAAGCTTGATGAAACTGCTTTTTTCTAAGAAAACATTACGTTAAAATAAAATAGAGGAAGGCAAGATGAAAAAAGCCTTTTTTTTTTGCCTTTTTTTCTTCTAAAATGCTGTAATGAGGTTCACAATGACAAAAGGAAGGTATCCCAAAACGTTACCTATTTCTTGGATGGGCCAAAAAATACAAGAAATCGATGATACTTGTTACAAACAAATGCTGCAGAAATTGTTGAACTTGGCCAAGAAACAGGGGGTTTGTTTAAGCTACACCCTTTGTGACATTAGGGCAGAGTCGGGCGGTGAAGGGAGGTACGGGTTTTAATGTGGAACTCTTGGTGCTCTTTTCATTTCAATTTTTTAAGAGAGGAAACAGCAGTAAGTACTGGTGGTGGAAAACAGGCAGTCAGACAACGCAATGGGTGTAGGAATGTGAAGCCCAGGCAGTTTGATCAAAGGGGGTGTAATTTTCTCCAAATGTTCATGTCATATTTGCGATAGCATTTTTAAAATTAACGTTTTAATATTTTTTGTTAAAATGACAGACAAAAACAAGGTTAAAGGTGTTTTAAGCCACCACAGGCACTTCATAAAAGTCACATTTTGGGTGGTTCGATGCATATAAAATGTCAAAAGAGGCATTATCGGCTCATTATGATTGGGGTATCTTAATCGGATTAATTTTTTTTCCTTTCAAGCCGCTCATATTTAGAATGCAAACGATAGGACAATCTTTGAGCTATTCAAAATTAGTTCCATCATTATTATTTGCGGGTGGCATTTTGAAAAATAAGGACTTAACCGTTTCCAAACCAAACATCTTTATAACACTAAACTTTTTTCCTACCTCCCAAGTGACTTCTCTAGCGCTTCTATTGTAGGATTCGTTACAGTGATTAATTTTTATGTGGACACGTAAAAACGTAAAGCTTGACATCATTTATTCGGCTTTAAAGACATCTTTGTTTGGAGAATACATACTTACTTACGATACGGTTAGTTCATGATTCCTGATATACCTAAATTTGTTGCAGGTTGTAGGAACCTCTGTTTTAAACTTTTGTGATTGATGTGGCCCATCAACACGAGCTGAAAAACAGTTTTTACGGAGTACATAATACTTGCATTCCGCTTTAAATCTAGATGAACCATTCAGAGTGTCTAGTTCTTAATCTACTGTGATTAATTACTTTCCATTCATTGTTAAACCCCAAAAAGAATAGATCTGGCAAAGGTGGAATGAACGTTGGCATTGGTTTTATAGAGTATTTGGTTGGTGTTCACCTTCCTGAGCTCCTGTTTTCTACGTATAGTTCAGCTAAGCTGAAGATTAAAGCTAAACACACATGCATACACATTTTTTCAAGATTAATGATTCTGTTTTTCTGTTTATCGAGTTGGTCATTTTGACGATTCAGAAAAGTGATGATGATTCTCTTCGTGTGTCGGAGGGAGTGGAAAACAAAACTGATGATGAGACTTAATTGAGTTCGGTATGCCGCTATTCGTTTTTTGCTGATCCTTTGACAGCAACGTTTGTTTTATCTGACATATTGAACAGCCGTATTTATTTTCAAAAAATGATTATTTGAGCATGGGTCCTAAACTCATTTTATTCAGGAGGTAGGTTCATGGGAGTAACTCATCATCGGTTTCAGTGAAAAATGTTGACAGGTTTACGTGTGCAATTAATTATTGCTTTTGCTGCATCATGCATGTGAATACGCATATTATATAGGAAATTGAGTCAGAAAAACTTCTGATGTCTTGTTTATCATCAGAGTATGAAAATTCGATTCAGGCTTCAGTATAAGTTTAAATTAAATCATTTTTGGATTTTCGAGAGATTTATATACAATGAAGCTACTTACCTGAAAGAAAACGCCTTTCACATTGCCCCGAAATTCCTTAGTCAATTCCACAATGTTGACAAATAATTTGCTTATAAATATAGTTTTTGAATTCTCAAACTGAACCAAAAATGCTACGTTGCCTTCCGACAGCAAAACAGTTAATAGATATTAATTTATCCGCCTCGAAGCCCTTGACATTTTACATGTTTTGTTGATATGGCCTACTTTTTGCAAATGCCTTAAATCATGGTAAACGAACGTATGACGTATAATAATCCAAAGTATTCCAGAGTTAAACGTTCCCGATTCTTTAAAACTATCATATATAAAAAAACAGTCCTATCATGACAATTTCATTGGTTAATAAATTTAAACAGGCATTGAAGGAAAATCGTCGAAGGGAGAAGAGTAAATAAATATAGCCCATTCAAATGTATAACATTATTTCCAGTTTTCAGCAATAATATTTAATCACTTCTTTAAAGTCGTATAATAGCCATAGCTAATGATAATGGTTTCCGATCAGACTGTCTTAAACTACAAAAACTTAGCCATAAAGCTCAATTTCATCTTATCATATCGTTTTCATTTACGTTAAGATTAAATGAAAGCACTACAGAAAACTCGAAAACATTAATTATTTCAACAAACTTTTACATGTAGAAATATACCTATGACTATTACAGAGTTCCTATTTGTCCGTTTCGTTTTAATTGTACGAAAAATACTACATTAGTCTGTTGACATCATGCGTTGAACTAACAGACAGAATTATCAACGTTAAAAATCAGGAATAGTACATTTTAGCAACCATTGTTAGAACTAAATAATCATTATCACAAATAAATAATTGCGCTTATTATTACAAACAACAGCAATAAGTGATCTCCATCTACAAAGCGTATGGAAGATATCTTTGATGTCTAAATAAATAGTGGGATCCAAAACAGAACTAAAAAAGAGTCGTTTCCCTGTAGCGTGTCATCAAACCTAAATAATTTTAGACTACATAATATAGCTATTTACGTCTTATGTTACTCTATCAGCAATTAAGTTTAAGCTTATACTCAGTTTTACTAGAGTAGTTACTCATTTCGACGTTGTAAGACGATCAAAAGGAGCGGCATGTTCTACTGTACACATCTAAATTAGTTTTAAATCAAATTGAGCTTCATACGTCATTTTTCGTATTCGCATTTTTGCATATACTGAAACATGATATTATACGTTAAATTAAGGTAACTGCTGTGAGATACTACTTCGTTTCTCAATAAATTAAATCGCGAATAGAACGAC
>JAHZMX010000912.1:0-18663 GCA_027743895.1 Seira musarum | reverse complement strand
AACATACCGATAATCGAAAGAAAACAAGTTATGTATGTTTTGATTTACCCTGCACCATTATTGATTATTTGTGTTTGAGTGTCCGTATTTCTAAAGATTAATCCGAGTCATGTCTTGTTTCATTTGACTTAATCTGGTTATAACTTGGGAACAGGTTCTTTGTCAGGCTACCTATAATTGCTATTCAAATATAAGTTAGGTCAAAAAACGGTGTTTAGATAGAATGAATATGTACGGTAGTACGGGCTTGTTTGGTAATGAAACGCAGTTTTTCATCATCAATCGAGTTGTGATCAAAGTGATCCAGAATCCCGTAATTTATTTTTATTTTTAAACCTATGTAAAAACGACCTAATTGAATGAAAGTATCTCCTTTAAAAATGTATTTCATTTTATTAACAAATTTAGCGATTCTAATAAATCAATTTTAAATCAGTTTAGTATGGGTTTGGAAAACGATGCATGTAGCAATAGGTTAATGAATAATACAGAAATTTTGCGGAAACTTGACTTGCCAAATACGTGCATGAATGATTTAACAATTTAGTGCCGTTACTGTAAGCGTTACATTCTCGGAAGTTAACCTAACGGAATTACAAGTAGACTGTGTCCCAAAAAATGGTTCCAGTACAAACTATTTAAAGCCATCCAAAATTTGATAAAGAAGGAGTTTATTTTAGAGAAGTTCTGATTTAAGTGCTTTGGCCGGCGCAAATATGACTTTTTTACAGATTTTGGTACCAATCTTTCTTTTGCTGATTTCGCGAGTGATAACTCAACCCCAGCCTCCCATCCCTCCACAAGCTGGCTATATTTCTCCTTTTGAAAACGTAACGCGTTTAGAATGCACAGCTGAAATTTTTACAAATGGACTCATGAGCGGCAGAGTAGGAGAGGAATATCGATGGAAGAAATTTTACGTTTTTCCTGACAACGAATTCGGTCAGTTAATCCATTACTTTGGTTTTTCAAAAGTTTATTAAACAATTCAATTTGCTAAAAAAAAACTACAAAGTAATTATCTTCTGCTACAAACTGATAGATGAGGAAGAACGACGTGCTATCAATGATGCAATGTGGCACGTTTCGCAAGCAGTCCCATGCATCAAGTTCGGCATTTGGCCAAGAGGCTCAAATCCAACCGGTGACTACGTCTATATCTCTAAAAAAGACAAAGGATGCTGGGCGCATATCGGAAGACTTGGGGGCCGCCAGGTAATGAAATAGTAAACAAAATATTGTAATAAAGAGACCGGAAACGGTTGTCAAATTTCATGAAAACTCTAAAGAATAATGTTTCTTTTATTCCTATTGTTTCCAATCATTTTGTTTCGGAACGCAAATCACAGCAGTAATTTGGCTACAATTCATGTTCCGATAATCAGTGCTTGAAGCAAAAATAAAATTTAGCTTATTTTTCCATGACAGGAAATGAACCTCCAAACTCCAGGATGCATGAACAATGGAATCATCACGCACGAGCTTATCCATGCCCTAGGTTTTACTCACGAGCACAATCGACCTGACAGGGACGACTTTGTAAACATTCACTGGGATTATAGTAAACAAAATATTGTAATAAAGAGACCGGAAACGGTTGTCAAATTTCATGAAAACTCTAAAGAATAATGTTTCTTTTATTCCTATTGTTTCCAATCATTTTTTTCGGAACGCAAATTACAGCAGTAATTGAGCTACGATTCATATTCCGATAATAAGCAGCGCTTGAAGCAGAAATAAAATTTGCTTATATTTTTTCATGACAGGAAATGAACCTCCAAACTCCTGGATGCATGAACAATGGAATCATCATGCACGAGCTTATCCATGCCCTAGGTTTTACTCACGAGCACAATCGACCTGACAGGGACGACTTTGTAAACATTCACTGGGATAATATTTTACCAGGTCTTTACTGCAGTTTTCACTGAAAAAAAAAATCTTACCCAAAACTAACGACTGCTATTATCTTAGGATTTACTTCTCAATTTGAAAAGCATCCAGCTTTCCGTGAAACATTTGGAGTTCCGTACGATCAGGAAAGCATTATGCACTACCAAAGTCATGAATTTAGCCGGAACAATAAACCCACAATCACAGCAAGAGTAAACCAGCGCATTGATCAATAAGAAAATCAAACTTTACAAAGCAAATGATAAACTTAAATCGATTTAATTGTTTCTGCATTTTAGAACGGTAAAAAGGTTGGAGACAACGGACATTTACGGGATTCTGACAAGATGAAGTTGAAGAAGATGTACAAATGTTGATACTTCATCGAATTATTGAAACCAAAAGAAGCGGTGTATTTTTTTTTTGTTAAAACTGAAATTTGTTTTAAATAATCTCAGAATTAGTGTCAACTTTTAAGAATCTTTCATACCAAACTTATTCCGTTTGGTCACCTAATCTTGTTCGGATAAAACATTTGGAGATAGCGGATTAAATACTGGTTCTAAAAAACTCGTGTATTTCAAAGCTTTTTAATATTTTTCTAACAATTTTCAAGCCTGCTTTACAGTCAATATTTTTTCGCTTATCTATCATGTGACAATTATAGACAAAGAAGCCTAAAGTGGTCAGGTCGGAATTTATATTTTTCAGATACTTTTAGTTCAGATTATTTATAATGTTCACATTTTTTCGATACGACCAGACAAGATGGTACTTCCTTTCGACCAGTTTTGCTGCTTTTCCTGGACGAAGTGGTTATACCTAACATAAGTTGTTTCACAAAATGTGGTACCATTGTACGCTTAGTAGAAAATTTAATGCTCCAGTTCGTATTCAAATCAAACATTAAATGTTATTTTTTGCTGTACCCTCCACAACTACATGCTTCACCACTAATAAAACTACTTGGCTGCGATTTCTAAGTATTCAAATCAAACATTAAATGTTATTTTTTGCTGTACCCTCCACAACTACATGCTTCACCACTAATAAAACTACTTGGCTGTGATTTCTACAGATCGCATGTTTAGAATATTTTTGGAATTTGGAATCCGGAGCTCCGTTAAGGTCTCTGATACGCCAGTCAAATTCATTGACGTTGAAATCGCATTATTTTACATTTGATCTGGCAACCAAAAATTTTCCAAAATTTGCCAACGCTCGTTCTATGAAGCACTAACGCCAAAACAACAATCCGACATTTTTGTAGTTGCACATTCTAGAATCGACTGCATGTATATTTAATGGGTCCCATGTTAAGAGGTAGGAGAATATTTAAAACAAATCAATATTTTAGGAACTACAGCTGAAATAGCTAGAGATTACTCTAATTTTAGGTAAATGTTTGCCAATCTGGCTAATTTTTTATGGTTTTGCCCTTATGATGCGAAAAATACCGAAGAATAAAACAAAATTTGCCTCCGTCCACCCACGTTCTATAGTATTAAGTAGCAAACGAATTTTGGATCATTATGTGATCAAGTATGCCTGTCAGCGCTCTAACTTTGTTTAGACTTGACCGATCGACCTGAAAATTAGTATGCAGGTAACAAAGGTCAATAGTAAGATGCCCATTGACTTTCACGTAATATTAGTCATAAAGCACAAATTGGTAGAAAAACTATATTTTCAAAAGTCTCAGATTGGGCTGGAAGTCGGTATTCTGGTGCAAATTTACATTCTGAGAATGAATATGAATGAATTACACGTCCGTTTTTCATCAATTTTGTTCTAGATAGCAAAAACTGGTAGAAAAACTATATTTCTAAATGTCCCGGATCTGACTGAAAATTGGTACACTTATGCAATTTGTCACGCTAAAAAATAATAAAAGCAAAATGTGCTAAATAGTACTACTAATAGATGGAAAAACTATAATTTCAAAAATTCTCAAATGTGCTGAAATTGACTATTGCTTCGTATTACGACATTTAGAACAAGAATCTGAATAAAACACGCTATTAACTTATGCTATATGGTATAATTTACCAGATGAACTATGTTCTTCAATTTCTTGGAAGTTTTGAATATGGATCGACACGAATGTATGTATTTGGGATCGAATACCTGTCGTTTGTCATGGATATAGATAAAGAATTATCGTTTAAAATGAGCTTTTAAAAGCCTTAAAACCCCCTATACTTTTAATAAACCTGATGTAACACTTGGCAGATAAGCTACGGATGGCAGCTAAGCCAAAAATGTTATCCATTATAAAGAAAGAGAACCTGTTAAAATTACTACAAGTTTAACAGTAGCATTTCATATAAACCTAAATCCATTCAAATGCTTTTCGTAGAAATATTATAAATTTTAATCTATAAAATCTGTTCTAAAATCCTTATGCATGTATCGCATAAGTTCATCTCAAAAATGAATTTAAATTTAATTCGAACTAAATTTTATCCAGTTATTTTAACAGTTTGTTGAATTACCAAATGTGTATATAAATGCCGTGTAGTTTACACATAGACCATAAACTTACAGTTTGTCTTAAAACAACTCTCTCAGCGCTTCTAAAACCACAACTCATGATGATTGATCAACCAATTCTTGGAGTATTTCTGGTGCTTCTTGTTTCACAAACACAGGGTCAGCTTATGCCTCCATCTCCTCCACTCCCAGGCCACGTTTCAATATTTGAAGATGTAGCGCCATTAGAATGTATCGCAATAAAACCCGAGGTAGGACTCATGAGCGGAGTAGTGGGGGACAGGTATCGGTGGAAAGAATTTAACGTCTTCCCAGACGAGGCATTTAGTACGCATAATAATTTTTATTTCTGATATATGGACTTTTCTAATCCTGCAATTTGAACAATTTAACCGGTGAATTCTCTTACTTTCAGATGATGCTGAACGACGAGCAATCAATGATGCTATGTACAAGGTTTCACAAGCTGTACCATGCATTAACTTTGGTATTTGGCAGCGTGGTTCCAAACCAACCGGAGATTATGTTCATATAACCAGAGCCAATTCCGGATGTTGGTCCTACGTTGGGCGGCTAGGAGGCGCTCAAGTAAGTAAATCACTTCCGGTTAAAGTTTAGTCTTTCTACATGCAATCAGTATCCTTTCCTGATATGTGTACCTCACGGTTTATTCCCTACAGAAAATGAATCTCCAGAGTCCTGGATGCATGGGTGTGGACACCATAATGCCGGTTTGTTGATGTTTAAAACGCATGAAATATGATTGTACTTGAATTAATTTGACCTAAATTATTCTCTTCAATTTTGATGTAGAATATCATTTCGCCTTTCAAAAAACTTGGGCTTACCGCGAAACATTTGGAGTACCATATGACCTCGAGAGTATTATGCACTACGAGAGCAATGCTTTTAGTCGCAATGGCAAACCTACTATTACGACAAAAGTAAGATTTAAATATTTCAATAAAATTAATTGAATGGTTTATGATGTATTAACTCCTTAAAATATGGTTTATACTACAGAGTGGAGGCAGACTTGGACGCACGACAGAATTACGAGAATCTGATAAAAAGAAACTAAAATTGATGTATAAATGCTGAAAATTGATTATGCGGCAATTTATTTTATTTTCTTTGATGTGGCGAACCCCTATTAATGTAACTCCCTTTTTAGTGTTACAGAATCATTTTCTGATTATTTTGCCATAGAAAATAAAATTCGAAGATTTTCGAAAACGAATGTTATAGTGCAACATACGGATAAAGTAAAATGCATGAAGAAAATAGTTTTAAACTCAGCCATATGATGCTCGTTCCTCAATATCATATCTGTTAAAACCCGAGTACGGCATTGGCATACCTTGGACAAGCTCTACGCTCAAGGTCTTCTCATACTTCAAAATAAAGCCGTACAAATCAAACAGTTTTTCGTTGAATCTTAAGAAACGAAAAAGATTTCTGACTTCGTGGTACAAATCGATTCTATTTCTCCATAAGTCGATGAATTGGGGTATGCCAGCCTCGAACATAGATCCAAGAGGTTTTCTCAATTCTTCTGAATAGTAATAAGTAGCTTCGGAATACCACATTTTCAAATCTTTTAAAATATTTCTCCCGCTAGGAGGTCTATACCTGATTCTGTTACTGTACGAAAGCAAAATCAGTTCAAAATGTATTTTCTCTGAGAGGTCTACCTCGAAAATTGCAAAACGTTTTGTTGTGTCTACATCAATATCTGATCTCGTTAAAAATGAATAGCATCGGGTATCTTTGCCTTGCACATGTGAATCCATATCTTCCACGATATCCATGACAAAACATGAATGTCTTGCATAATCTAATTTTTTGTATCTGTCGAGCATGGACGAACACGACAATTTTAGGTCGATCAAGCGGCTATTTATTATGGAATGAGCTGAAGGTGTACCTATTACTGAATACTTTCCAATTACGTACGAGAAATTTCGATCATTTAAATNAATGAGCTGAAGGTGTACCTATTACTGAATACTTTCCAATTACGTACGAGAAATTTCGATCATTTAAATCATCTGGATTTGTTGTTGCTGTGAGGTCGGAGTATACAGAAAAGCAGTAAAAATTTCCCACTAGAAAGCTACCAAATAGCCAAGACACCAGTACAAATCCGTTGCGCCCATTCCTAATTAAATCTTTGTTGCCGTCGTCTTGCTCAAGTAGAATGTACATCAGCCAGAATGTCCAATCTGAGGTCAAAGAAGCCTTTACGTGTTTACCTTCTCACCCAATAAGAATTAAATTTAGGGAAATAATAAAAACCAGTAAACAAAGCCACACTGTTGGCTTAAAAGGTTGAAAATATCTTAAGACGTTTAAATGAATTCTTCTCCTGCGCTCCTCTTTCCCCAAAACCAGAAAATATTGGATACCTTGCCAGCGCGTGTAAATTGAAAACATTTCATGGGAGATTAGGTAAGTCGGCCTTGATTTGATCCATCCCAGATTGCTGAATTTAAAATGTGATGCAATTATGTTGTGACAAGTGGAACAATTTTTTGACCATGTCACATCAATCAGTGCACACTTTGAACTAGGAACATCCCAATCGGTTTGTCGAGATAGTAGCCTTTGAATTGAACATTTTGTTTTCCAGGGACCTGATGGAATCTTAGGGTACTCTTTTGTGGGAATCGGAATGCCAAAATTATTCCAGGCTTTTGAGTTCAAGTCGTTCCACTGTTTGTCAAGTTCTTCTAAGGCAATAAATTTTTGCTGTGACGCCTCCGTTGAAAATGTTAAATCTGGGGCCTGTAAAGTTTGAAGTTGTTTAGGACACGTATAACAAGCAAAATACGAACGGGATCAATCTGTTGCTTCAACCGCCACAATTTTTGCGGATGCAAGTAATAGTTTTGATTTGACGTTGGCTTGAAAATTACGAAAAAATTTTGAGCGGCAAGATTTGTCAACAAGTACTAGAGCATAATTAGGAAATTTGTTGGACACAAATATTTTCCATGATTTTCCCAATTGCTGGAACAAAAGTCTCAAGAATGTCTGAATTATCCTTGTCTTCGGAGTTGCAGTTTTGAGTGGATGGTAAAACGATGAGTGTCGTGCATCTTGAACCGAACCTAAGTGATTTATATGTGTCCAGATACGAGGCATACAAATCTCTTCTAAGGTTATATTCTGAATTGTTTCTAACCGCATCAGCTATAACTCCTCGCCGAAAAATTGGGTTATAAGCCATAATACACCGGAGGCTACTGCAAACAAAATGTAGCATATCCATCTCGTTTCTGTTTTGATGCTCTGCTTGGTTGTTGCTGCTTAAGTACAATGTGCAGTTTTGAAATAAGCTTAAGTGTCTTTCCAAAATGGGTTTGAGATGTTCCGACACCATTACAGTATCATTGTGGGAGATTAAAATTTGGAACAACATCAAAACTAATATCGACTTCATGATTAATTTTTGAAGATGCAAAATATTCCCGGAATATAGCCGCGCTATTTCTGACTTGATGTTAGAAGTTGGAAATTGCTATCACAATAGTCCAAAGTCTTTTATTTTCATCACGGTATTTAGTTTTGTAGTAATACAAATAAATGCTTATACAGAAATGCTCTGTCAACGGGAGACCTTGAAATAATGCAAAATATACTGATGAATAACTTTGCTTAAGTATTTTGTTTTTTAAACCAGCTCTAAACATTTTCGACGACCTAGAACTCCTTGAACACTTTAACGTGATCACGGGTCGGAAAAAAATAATACTTAATATTTTATTCTTATCAGTTGCGTTCGGAATAAAAAGAATTCTTTAAGGATATTGTTGTAGTAATAGTTTATGAGCTACAAAGTATGAAATAATTTAGCAGGCAGAGGAACTAAGTGGGTAATGCTTGGATGACTTTTAATTTGTACCAACTTGTAGCCGTTTTGGATGAATGAAGTAAACAGTGATAATAGAGGTCCACTCGTTGCATGTTTTATTGATTTAAAAAAACTTTAATTTCGTTAAAGAATATAAATGATTTTTTACACTTGTCATCCAAATTAAATTAAATATGAATTCTTTGCCATACATACTGGGAAAAGTTTATAAATGTGTATTTTTATTAGAGTATTTCACGTATCAATGTCGTATGATTATTTCTAATTACTCGAATTTGAGTATTATTTTGGATGCAGCCGGCACTTCCTATTTTACGTAAATTCAGCCCAATTTTAACCATCTCTAATTTCATTAGCATTTAACTGTTCAGGAAATTGTCTGTTTTGAAGACCAACCTACGGCAGGAGAATTTTTTTTGACTCAGGACATGCATAAAAATTACAATCATAAAAATTTAGCCCCAAATGCTTATAAAAATTTAAACAATCCTATTGCCTTAGATTCCCTATAGCTTTTGAGCGAAACTCTGTTGGCGACAGATACACCATTTGGCACTTTTACAAATTTGTAGGCACTGCCAACCACATACGCTTTCTCAGTTAATATTACATTCTTGAAACAAAAAGCTAGAGATATATAAAATAGATCACGCGTTTTTAATTGAATAATTCATTAATTACCACCGTTTAAACCAACTCACTTTTGTCAATATTTCTTGTCCGCTTATGTGACGAGCTTAAATTTTCTTCGCCACTTCAGTTAACAATGCAAGATGAAATTTAAATTATATTATTATCCGCCGTTAGTTTACCCATGCCGATGTACTTGCTAAAAATTAAACCAATTTTTAAGTAAATGGATATTTTCTGCATGACAAGCCTGACAGTTTCCTATCAACTTATCGTTAGTTATATCTTGAGAATTATCACGTGTTCCAGTAGAAAATTTAAATATCTTAAGAACATTCTCCTTGCTGCAGATGTATATCTTTTAATGCCACAAGTGCACTGCATTTTGACAAATAAGACGAATTGTAATGAGCACATCGTTGAGAAGACGTCCGTCGTCAAATGATTTTTTACCATTTTAATGGTATACTTCACTCGAATTGCAAATTGCTAATGCTTCAGTAGAGTCTGCGTTTATTTAATGAAGTTTCTAGACACCGGAGGAAGAATAAGAGCTTGACATTTCTCAGTTTTCGGTCTCCCGACAATTCCTATCAAATTCGAAATCAATTCATTTCCTTAGCAAAATTTTTTAGTTACTTATTTCAACTTTAAACAACCATGAATATCACGAAAATAGTCCAATTACTTACATTATTGAAAGAAATAGAATTCAATGAAATCGCCTCAAAGCACATTCAACCACTTATAAACTGCTCTGTACACTTCATCCCCAAATATCATAAAACTGGTCGTGCAATACTACCGCTCGAAAACTTCATAGCCCTAAGGAGCAGCAAATATGTTGAAGAATTCGACGATTCTAAGAAAAACCTCCATTTAGACGCTGAACACGTTTACCAGCGCATTTTTGGAATCCAAAAGCATTCACAAGTTTGCATGGTATGGATAAGGGCATTTGATGTTGGCAAATCCACAAAATTTTCTAAATCATCTCGGCAACCAATCAACATGAATGAATACGTGTACCCAAAATATCCTTTGAGCGCATCTAATCATCTGAACAAAGTAATTGTTCCCGATATTTTGTTTGTGTTTTTGAGGCTGGATCAAACTTACGAAAATGAAATACCCGAACATTTTTATGCCATGCCCTTGAATGAAATGCGCGCAACAAAAGTGATGGTTGTTCTGCAATTTGGAACAAAGATCTACCACTACCTGGGATGTCACACGTGCCCCAAAGCTAATATCCTAAATCTCAGCATTAACAAATTCATAATGAATTATTTGATATTCGTTCCCACACAAAAGCCGTCCACAATTACTGACGTTCTAAACATTTGGGGAAATTTACACAAAAAACTCGACAATTTCGGGAAGGCAGAAAATTATTTGCCATCCGTAGGCTTAGAATTTGGTAGCGCTGCGACCAAAAATCTTTGCGGCCAAAAATATTTTGAGACAAGTGCCACATACGAAGCCGCCATCCTTTGCATACAGCAAAATGTATTTGAATATCTCAACGCATCATGTCCAAGTAGTTCTGATTGCGCTTCGTTTAGTTTCTTGATACCTTCTTCTCCATCATCATCAGTTGGATTGGGATACAAGTCCAACTCGTATTCTCCCTCGGCATTCGCATCCCGAACTGAAGGTCTCGGATTTGCTATAGCACTCGGGGTACACGAAGAAAGTGGAGCAATGGATTTGGACGTGGCTAAAATTACAAAACCGGTTCCTTTATACACATGGTTGCTTCTCTGTGCAGTTATTTTTGCTTTTGCCATTCTACTCAACATTCCAAAGGATTTCAATTCTCGTGATTTTATACGCGAAGGCTTTGAAGCAGCTGCGATCCTGGTTGAACAAGGGAACGACATGAGAGAGGTCACCAAGGCTACATATTCGGCACTAGCGGTTTTTGCGTGGATGCTAGGAGCAATCTTTCTAAGGAATCTTTACTGTTCGTTTATGTACACCTCCTTAGCCACCGTTCAATCTCCGACAAATTTGCCAAACACAATGCAAGAATTGTTTGGAAATATTCATAACTTGACTGCGTTTATGGTAGTCGGTGCAGCAATGGCTACACGTAATCAGCTGAAGACCACTCTAGCAAACTCGAAAGGAAATGCAAAGGTATTTGCGGAAAATTTTCTGGAAAAAGTAAAAGTGATTGAATCCACAAATTTGGGTTCCTTACTTACCGACGCTATTCAGAACATAAGCACGTATGCGGATGTGGAATGCGGGAACCACGATAATCCTGACACTTGGACCACATTCATGGATGCTTTGGCTAAAGTAAAAGGAAATACGCCACGTTGTCTGACAAAGCAAAGGATTGCAATTATATTTTCAGTGCAAGGAGAATACGACAACTCGAAGTTTCTCGCCCCATTAATCAGCGTATTTGGTAACAGGAAATTGTATCAAAACGTGAATGCACCACTTGTACTTGTTCAACCTGTTCTGTGGTACATTCGAAATGATATGTTTTTTGCGGCACGAGTTCATCAAATCCTTGGTTCACTTGAAGAATCTGGTATCATATCAATTTTGATGACATGGTATGGAATAATCCGTCAACAGAAATTAGCTGAAATTTGGCAAGCGGATTGGTTCGATCATTTGGATAGAGAATGGAACTCTTTTTCATATGCTGATCAAATGGTTTCCAAGCCTCGAGCTTTAATTGGATCTAGCTATGACGCCATAACTGAAAACGATTCTGTTCAGTTGGAGGGTTTATTTGCGGTAATTGTGCTTATTGCGGTTTTGAGTCTATCGGCAGTATTAATGTTTGTTGTTGAGCTTATCACATATTCTCTGGAACTCTGTATCATAACTATAAAATGTGAAACAAGATTCTGTAATGCTAATTCTAGCAACAGCAGTTTGAGTGTTCTCAAAAACTATTCAATTGACAGGAAAATTAGATGCACTATTAGAAAGGCCATGCGATTTGTCTGTCAATTTTTGAAATACTGTAGTGATTCCATATATTTTAAATGCTAAAAAGATTACAAGAACTGAAGCATGTTTCTCATCTCCTTCCGACCCATTGTTCAAAACTTCTTGTGTATAGAGATGTCGGTTCATGCATAATACTGTTCAGTAAATTTCAATTTCAAAATTGAAATTTATTCATATAGCCGCACTTTACTTTTTCCAATTATGGTTCCTTGGCAAAAAATTAGTTCGAAGAACTGATCGGGATTCACTAGTTAAGTAATACGATACAATGCATTAAAATAATGTAGTATCGAGTGGTAGCCTTGAAAAGATAGACAAATGAGCCTTTTTCAGGAGTGCTAATGTAAGTTGCAGATTTATAGCTTAAACCTAAAGAACTTTAGTATACGGTATTACTGTACAGAAGCACACGTGCAGTCACGAGTTAGAATCGAATTTATTTTGGCTTTGTCAATTACTAAATAAGGTATATTAGATTCCTCGATCATTTACATAGAGATTTTAAGATTTGGTAAAGATATATTTAGTCTGCTTCCTCGTATATAATACTGGACCCATTAGCTACTTTATTTAGTTCTAAAAACTATTTCTCCTTGACCAACACATCCATTTCATTTGTTATTTACATTCTGCATCTATCAGTGCAGACAGTTTAGCAAATTGTTGGTAGTTTCCATGGACTCTGGATTTGGGAGCCGAATTTTTTTGTGAACTCTGCATACCCGGCAAAAACAACGCTTTCCTTTATTTAATAAAAGTCTGCAAGAAAAGGTTTTAGCAAACTCAGCGAAAGCCAACATCAAACGTTCTAAACTAACCGCTTAAGAATACCATTGTGTATTGTCAAAACTTTGTATCCCATTTTCCTACTGGATGCTTAACAAAGTTCTTTTTTCAAGCATTTTACATAATCGTATTAACACTTACCGCAAGCGTATTATGGTAACCATAAGGTAAAGCTTACGATCTATTTGCATAGCGTGGCTAAAAATTCTTTTCTTAGTGATTGAAAATATGCCTTTAGATCTGGAATGGGGGATATTAACGTCAGCAACAAAACGACAGAAAAAATTACCATGTTGCATAAACTTCTATAAACCTTTTTTTAAAAGTAGTCTTCAAAAAACAAACCACTATAGAATTTCATTGTTTTTGGTCCGCACTTATATTGGGAGATGAAATTTATTTCATTTAAGGATTTGAATGTAGTTTTATGCTTTCAACATGTTTTATAACCTTCAATTGTTTCAGGCGGTGTGTTAGGGTGTACACAATCTACTTAATAGTTAAAATTTTTCTTACAATTCTGGTATTCCTTTAAATGTGGCAGGGAATTTCTGCTAGAACGTTAGAATCAAATTTTGCAGCATTTCTCGACATCATAAATATTACAATTTCTAACCCATCTGTCCCGAATATTTTTATTTCGACGGCTTCTTATAATTTACGCATTTCGAAATGAAGTTTCCATCACAAGTCATTGTTTTGCTTGCCATCCTAGTCAAAGCTGAATCCAGTAGCGACAATCCCCTAAGAAATTTCTCTTCGTTTGTCAACTGTACCGTGCATTTTGTTCCAGGATTTTCTAGTAAAAAACATGAAGACTCGGAGCTCAACAATTTCATAGCTATAAGAAACAACTGGTTACCTGGAAACGAGAGAAAATGTCAAATGTATTTCAACAATAAAACAATTCACAATCAGATAATTGGTTCCATAAAACATAATCCTGTTTGCATGGTTCGAATAACAACATCTAAAATTGGCAAATACAGCTCAGCATTCAAGCCCGGTCAGAAGTCTATTGACGTCGGTATATTTTTAGACTCAGAAATTGGCGGTAAGGCGATCCCGCCGGATTTTATGTTCGTAATTATTGATCTCCATCGGATTTACGAGGAAGAGTTGTACAAAAATTTTCATGCATACCCACCTTCAGCAATTCTTCCAAACACAAAAGTGGTTTTACTGTTAAAATTTGGTACAAAAACGCAATCTTTCCTTGGATGCCACACATGCGATAGAACAAATGTACCATGGGATAGCAGATTCCGATACAAGCTGGAACTTTTTGTTTTCGTTCCAATGACATTGCCTACTACACCTGAAGACATAATTGGGCACTGGGAAAATTTGCACAAAAGGTTGAACAACTTCGGCGTATTTGATAAGCCACCACGCATTTTCCGTAACGAGTTTTTGACAAAAACGAAAAGCGCTTTGAAAAACTTATGTGGTAAAAATTTCTTTAGATCGCCGTATATTAATAACCACTGCGAGGATGAAAGCGACATTGCATGCATAAAGCACAACATTTTTACGCACCTCAACGCAACAAATTACGACGTATTCTGTTTTTTTGAGGATAGTGGCTGCTTTGATTTTAAATTCATGATACCCAATTCAGTGGGACGATCAGCAAGAGAAAATTGGTCGGATGGATATTATCCGTTAACGCCTGGATTCCGTCTGGACGGTTTGAAATTTGCAGTAGCGCTTGGAAAACTAGAAGTTGAGCAATCGAAGCATCAAAGCGTAACAAAGATCACGAAATCAGTTCCCTTGTACTTATGGGTTGTTCTGGTTACTACGATTTCGGCTATCGCTTTCTTGTCCACCTTATCAAAAAACGGTCGGAGTTTTCCGGAATTGTGGTTTCAGCTGGCAGCCATCTTGATTGAGAAAGGAGATCGTATGAGCAAATTTGTTAAAAATTGGGGCATTGCAATTGTAATACTTCTTTGGATGCTTGGAGCTATTTTCATCAGAAATTTGTATTGCTCGTCTTTGTACTCCACGTTAACCGTGAACCCCGTTCCAGAAGACATGCCGACCACGATGGACGAAATCCTAGATAAATCTCAAGACATCACTGTATTTATTCCAGACGGCGCTGCTGAGGCAACCTATTATCAGTTAACGGCATTTGCTGAATCCGGTCAAGGAAAGCAAAATTATTTGGAGAAACTTAATGTGATTCAGGATTACACTCACGTGTACTCAACTTCTCAACCGCTTAAAAACATGAGTCTGCATCTGAATGTCGAATGCGACAAGCAGCAACATCCTGATAGATGGCGCCCGAAGAACTCACTATGGGGTACAGGCAAACTACCTGAATGCAAAACTGATGGAAGAATTGCCGTTCTATATTCAACGTTGTCAATGTCCAAGTATGACAACTCTCGTTTTACCGTCCCGCTGATGAATTGGTTTGGCAAGAGAAAAATTTATCAAAGTGGAAATGAACCACTTCTACTCGCACAGCCTTATTTCTGGTCTCTAGAAAGAAACGCATTCTTTGCAAACAGAATTCAGCAAACCTTGGGCTCGCTTGAGGAATCGGGTATAATCTCGTTGTTTATGAATTGGCATGATATAATCCGACAAAAGGAAATGCTATTAACTGCAAGTATATTTTGGGAATTAAACATTGCTTGGAATATTCTCACATATGCTGATCACTTAGTTTCAAAAGGTCCTGCTTTTGCAACCTTTGGGAGCGTTGAGGAGAACAAGTCTCTGAATTTCGGTGGGTTTATCCCAATAATGCAGCTTTATCATTGTTGCAATGTAATTGGCAGTTTGGTTTTGATCGTGGAATTGGGAATTCTTGGTTTCGCATCAAAAGTTTTTGGATACTGTAAATAAATTACTGCTAGAAAATTATCGTGGTGTTTGAGTTTGACATTACATTCTGCCTAGCTTATAGCGAGTTTAGTAGTTGCTTATGTAAAAAAAAATCTCATTAATTTGCTTGACGATGTGTTTTTTGTTTTAATACCCTTTGAAACATTTTGGGTAATTATGTCGAAAATAGCTAACAAAGAAATGGTCAGATCTGTACATCGAGTTAAAAACTTTAAGCGATGCCAACCTACACAAAAAAAATATGGGGAATTTGATCTAAGTCAATTTTGCCCCGAATATTAACATTCTCCTCCCCTGTAAACCACTCGCCCATCAGATGGGAACGCATTTAAAGCTGGAATCTGCAACAATTGTGGGATTTTCTTCGCTATTTATGTGTACGCTTTCTTTATAAGCAAAATTATATGGAAATGAACCAAAATTGAACTTTAAATACGCTCCCATGATATAAGTCCGCTGTTCAATAGTGCTTAACAGGGCAGAAAAAATGTTAATATTCGGGGCAAAACTGACTTGGATCAAATTCTCCATAATTTTTTTCTGTAGGTTGGCATCGCTTAAATTTTTTAACTCGATGTACAGATCTGACCATTTCCTGGTAAGTTGATCTTATCAGTAACTGCATCGCATAATAAAAATTTATTACTGATGTAATTATGCATCGACTTGAAAAACGTAAACTGACGAGAAATGACGTTACTTAATGAGAAATATTTCCATTAAAAAATAGTTTGAATGTGAGTACTCAACAAAAACGTTTTGAAGAATGCTTAACATGAAGCGGTTTCTTCACAATTCACAAACAATAATAGGCAAGCACAAGAATGCTAAGAAAATAATGTGAGAGCAAATTCGACATTGTATGCAGTTTTAAAAAACCAGCTCATCGGAAATATAAAAAACTCTTGTGCAGAAATCCATTTGTTTTACATCTTTCAATGTAAATTTCAAACTTAAACTAAGAAAAATATATACACGAATAGCGCCTAGGCGACGGCTCTAATAACAAAAAATCTCTCAGGATTTTCCAATTGTGCGCTAAAGTTTGTCCAAAACGACTTTTCCTCACTTCCGAAGGATTTTCGACTCCACGGATTCATTGTTCTACAAGCTACATTTACAAATCCAACCAAAACCAACAAAAGCAAATATGTAAAATCAGACGGTACTCACAACCGAATCCTCGGCTATGAAAAACACAATCCAGTTTGATTTATTCTCCTAATGAAATTGTGCGTTGGTCAATGTAGTAGAAAGTTTGGTAGGAGTCTGGAACCCTGGTCCAAAAGTGTCAACATTTCACAATGGGTCAGCATCGTAGTTGCTTTTGAGTTTGATTGATGTCGCATTAATTAACATGTTTTACATTCTATGGCCCAACTCCTCTGAAAAGAGGATAAGCCTTAACATGTTAAGCCTTTGGCATGCAGTGCTGAAAATACTAACGTTGGACCAAAATCATTGATCGGTTTTATGGGAGAGGCAAATCAATGGAAAGAGTTTAACGTGCACCTGCATGACGATTTTAGTAAGTTACGACTACGTACTCGTTCCTGATCATAATTTCATGTAAATTTGACAAGGCTGTATTTCATTTATCCAAAGCTGCATGAGAATGACTAGCAATCAATCAATTAGATGCTTTGGCAATTCTGTTCTTTGCATAAACCATTTGGAATTTGGTGACCATGGTCCAACATAACTAGTGATGACGTAAATATTACCCATAAGCACGAATGTACTCCATAAGCAAGTAGCTGGAGAGAAATTACTGATTTAATTCACAAGAAAAATTTTAATACATGTGTAGCAAAGTAGCTGAAAAAAGGTCAAAATACGAGAAAGATGTTCTCAAAATACTGTTTTAATGTCTCTATAGTCTCTTAGGCTGCCAAAGGAAACAGTTTTTTGCAGTAGAACCCATAAACCTTTCATGCGATGTAGGTCATGAAAGCATGCAGGTATAAAGAGAGTCAGAACAGGTCTTTCAAATGATTTATCACAAGCTTTTTCATTGAAAAAAGTTTTACCGCCCTTTAAGTTTGTTGAATTTCAATGTAACAATTTCACTCAGATTTTAAAGAGCTTTCGCATGAGGTATAACATGCCATATTTTGCATTGAAAAATATTTTTTACGGCCTTTTGCCTTTAACGTTAAAAATTTCGCAATTCTAAACACGCTATTTCTACTCAGCTTTGCGTGCGCTTTTGATTAAGCTATTAGAAGACATATGCTGCCATTTGAGAAAAAATCGGAGACCTCTTTCGAAAGTTATCGTGTACACGGACAGACGGACACGTCAATCTCAATACTGGCTTTGCAAGCTCAGCTGCGCAATAATGCTACCTCTAACGTGTCCAATATGGTAAAATGATTTGAATAAAAAGAAGTGAGTCTATTGCCAATAAGGTTATACTAGTTGAAGCGCTTGAAGTTTATTGAGGAGCTATCGCCATCACACACGTATAAATACTAGATTAGTGTGTCTGGTTCTTGTTACCTAATCACAATTGTTCTTCAAAGGGATCGTTACGTATGGCATATGTAAATATTCAACTTCAGAGGTATTTCCCGAACCAATGATATACCCAAACGGGACATGCTTAATCATGATTGACGTATTGAAGTGTCTATTCCGACAGATAAACCGGTAAACACCTGCTACAGAAATGAAAAATCCAATCACAGCTTCTATCAACTATAATGAACTGTGATCCGTAGCTTCCCATATCAAGGCTTTAGTGGATCAAGGTTTTTTCAGAGATAAAAATTCTGGCATGAATGTCCCGACCCGGTCGATGGTCATCATAACCATTGGAATTTATGTTGTCACTCAAATATCTTTTCAAGCGTGGCCTTCATAAAAAATGGGCAGTTTATCTCCTCTTTGTGCAGTTGTTCCACAACTTCATGTGCTCATAAAGCCGAGATTTAATCAAATGCTTATCAAAACAATAAATTCCCATTATTAAATGCCATTTTTATCAAATACTGTGGGGATTACGTAATGAATAAGTTAACAGAGCTTAAGTCTGTTTCAAGTCATTCATGAATGCCTTGCGGAGGTGCAAAGGTATTCAAATCGACATCACCTACCTACCTACTAACCTACCGGCAAGGATCCAATCTAAATAGAAA